>JANRGW010030019.1:0-21425 GCA_024733675.1 Psilopsiagon aymara
GGGGGTGGTGGTGTTAAATTCTCAAGACCATTACTTTGTGAGATAACATTTGTAATATTTTGCCTCAGTTTATTGTACATGCTGTTAACATTCCTTGCTGAATCTTTAAGATCAAGAGGTACAAATGTAAAAAGGAAGAAAGCACTTTGTCTTGTCTCATCTATGCTTCTGTTTCATATATTCAAGAATAGCAAAGTGAATAAGCAACAGAAGGTAAATAAGCTAAATAATTCTCCTTTAATTCTGATTGTGAAATTTCCAAGAAAAGAGAATCTCCAGTCTCGGAAACATTTATGATTAGCTTTAAACTGCTTGAGTCCCAGTGAAGCTAGCAGAGCTACTTGCAATACTTTGGACTAGGTATGTGTGTGTTTCCCTATGAGATATGTAATAGGAAGGAGTTAAAAGACCTTTGCTGTAGAATTCCTGTTCAATAAATTGACTACTAGATTCAACAACATAGCTCATGCTTTGTTGCACCAAGTGGCCTACATGCATAAGCACTCTCCCTTTAATTGCAAATCACATATTTTCCTCCAAATTGTGATCACAATTTTGTTTATTTGCTATGTAAGTAATCGCAGCCTGAATCTATTTCGGGTTATTTAACTGATACAAATAACTGGATAATTGCTTAAACACCACAGTAGACGGAAACCGTCATGCATATATATAACATATACACAACCTGCGGTGCATCTGACCTTCAGTACAATGCAAGTACATAAACTGCAAATCCCACTAAGTCACAAAGCTGATCAACATCCCAAGAACAGAAGTATACCGACCAATGCACATGATGGAGTGACATGGTACAGATTGTCCCTGAGAGGCTGTGAATACAAAAACCGGATTTTATTATTTGAACACTCAAATACTATATTCATTTTCTCACATATCCTGCTATTAAACTCTCATGCCCTGAACAGTCCTGGAAAGGGAACTGGGATTGCCTTTTGAATCTGAAGAACTTGCCCTCCCCATATAATCCCTATAACACACTCTCATCTCCATCACCTATTTTCTATTCAGTCCTAATTATTCTTTTTCTCTGACCGAAGTGAGGGCAGCAGGTGCTTCCCACATCCCTTTCTTTTTAAGTAGTGTGTTTTGCTTCATTTCTTACTGAAGAGAAGAGAGAGAGAGGGAGACAATTTCAAGGAGATAATGCATTTGACCTCTCTGTTAATATTCAAGATGCTGGTCAGGACAGTTAGGAGCAAGCACCAGCTTTCTTTCACACCCCTTAGCTCATTCCACAAATTAATAACATCATACTGGGAACAGCCCAGACCCTGTATAATGAATGTTAGCCGTAGTTCCTGCTGGCTGCTTCCAAGGATGCATTTATTTTTCTCATTATCTTACACACAATCTACCAGCTATTGTCTGCTACCCCTGCTCACTCAGGAAACCTCAGAAAGTGCTAAAGATGTCAAGAAGCAATAAGCCTCATTTATTTTTATGGCCTTCATCAGCACTTTCTTTTTTGCTTAAAGGCCTATAATAGAATCCACTGATTAGAATCAGCACCATATCAGAATATAGATATGATAGTCCTTTCCTGAAGGTGAATGGGCTATTGAAGGACAATTTCTCCATTTGATGCTTCCAGAGGATACTGAAGCTAAACAAAATTAATTGTGTTATTTTGTTTCTTCGTTTCTTTCTCCTTCTTGCTACTTTCCCAGACATTTGGAAATTGATTAACTAAAACATTAAGGAAGATAATCGTAAATAGTCCAACTAATTAAAATAAAGCTATTCAACTGAAACAATACCACAAGATAAGCAACTGGATTTGATAGCTCTTAATAAAATGGTACAAATGAACAGAGAAATTCGCATTTGTTAAGTACCATATTTGCCACAAAATTAAATAAAGAAGCAAATAATTGAATTTTGTTAGACTTTTTCACTTTAATTTCATCCCCTTAGTTACAGGCCAATGTTTGATAAATAGGTTTCTGTTCCCTTCCATGTACAGGTCTGACCTGAAAAATGTTCTATTTTCAAACCCCAGGTATATAAATGCCATATGAACACTGAAAAAGAATAATTAGTTTCTCCTTAGAGCACATCTTTTCTCCATAGACAACCATAACAAGTGAAGGTTAACACACTTCTAGCCCATTTCTAGTCAATAGTTTCAGTTTATTACAAACTTGACAGTACTTTTTGCATTAGAATTACAGGCACAAGAAAAAGGACAGAGACAAGACTGCAGAAAAAAAGGATGTGTGGGATGCTTATGCTGTAACCACTATTCTTTACAAAACTATTGCATTCTTACACCTATATGTGATTTAAAATTGTTGTTTTGTATCTAGAAAAAGAATTCAAAAGACTTCCCAAAAACTTCCTCAGTGATAGACAGCAACATCCATACAACCTGTTTATTGGGAACAGAGAGTGTGCTTTCATTATACTCATCTTATTCTGCTTTAACTTTCTTTGAGAAGCATTACCTCCAGGTCATGTTGTTTCCAAGCTGTTCTAGGTAAACCTGTGGTGTGCAGATTTAATGGCATCATAGGAAAGTTCCTGCTTCTGAGCATTGTCTCATTTCTGAAGAGGTAAGATTCAGGCTGGTAGAGGGACTAATATTCTAAGAATAGGGTTTCTTTTCAAAGAAAGAGTGCGCTCTGGATGTGAGAAATTTTCCATTGTGCATGTAGAGGCGTACAAAAACTATTCTCTTTCAATGAAACTTAATGTATAGTGGCCTTTTTAAGCATGCAGCTTGCCTCTCACATGCACAACACTTTATTTCACAGTTGTGAAGTGTTGTTTTGTCTGGATAATCAGGGTACAAGGGAAGGTTGCTGCAGAATAACGAAACAGCAGTCTTATGTGACATGAACACTTTCACAGGGATTGATTCACATTAAGACCCAGGTTCAGGAATTACACAGAAATCACATTCACAAAAATCTCACATACATATATACTAAATCCATCACACTGAAAAAATAGCAGAAAAATGTGTTACTGTAGTTGAATCATCCAGTGTCAGTTTTCACTCATGCAGAACTAATAATCACCTATGTAAAGAAAAAAAAAAAAGCTGCTTATTGATGCCTGGGACTATTTTACAAACTAGTATGCTATAACCATGATTTACTGTACTAAAATGCAACTTTGACTGGAATGAGCTCTCATAGTTTTCTTGTGTTCATTATAGGTAACCAGCTACACCCTTTCTAGATGTGGCTTGGGATATGCATGCCTAATAATAAGTTTAAAGTTAGTAAAATAGTATGCAAGAAGTTACTAAAATCATGCTGAGCTGAAACAAACAATAAAAAAAATGGGAAATCAGTAAATGCAATCACTCTTCATGAAAGATGCAAGTGGAAGCTGCATTCAGCACAATTGCACAAGGGGACCATTTCTCTCAAAACTTTGTTTATCCTCCGTGACAGCGTTCAAAAAGGGATATGGAATATTTACAGCCAGCTAATGGAAGTGGCCAAGCATACACGAGTTCCTGGTTCTAAGGATGTGACCCATAAAGAGGCATCCTGGCATGGAGATAAGCAGACCAGCTAAAAGACTAAACGTCATGTTTGGACACCTCAGCCATTAGGTGCACCTGTAGAAATGCAAACCTGCATGCATACACACAGTCACGCTGAGAAGCATTACTGTGCATAAACAGTGATGAATAAATATAGTCTACTGCTATAGCAGGATAGGCTTTCAGGGGTTATTGCCTATGACAACCTTGAGCTCTTTAACCAGGGCCAAAGTTCTACCTTGCCACACTAGTCAGAGTTGCTTCTGGAAATATCTCTTATTTCCTTGCTCATGAGATCTGTACCACTTAAGCATGTTAAGTGTGGTGAATTCTTCCACAATGTTTAAAGCTGTTTAAACCTGCTTCTTCTGGCATTGGATTCTACTTTTTGATATGGTTTATACTTCCATTGGTGCTCTACCTCATGAGACTTTTTAAGATACCGGCATAGCTGATGTTTATATCTAAAGAGAATCGATTTCTCCCTTTCTTGCCAACCTTGCCAGTGTAGTGCTGTCCACTTCAGAATTTCAGATAATTTCTTCCACATTCATTACCCATTAATGCAGACAAACAAGTCCTCTGAGCAACCTGAAGCACTCCTTAAAACGCAGTGTAGGTGATTGAAACAGTGAACTCAACCCCATGCACATGGGTACATTCTGGGGGAATTCTAGTTCCTCATTCTCATTTCTCTTCCCTGCTCTGTTATGCACATGGTCACACTAGAAATGTGCTGCCGTTGTAGCCAATCTCCTTGAGTTCACAACGAAGTTGAAATGCAAACGTTGAGTGCTATAGCTGCTCGCCTTGCCTGAACAAGCTACAGTTCGTTAGTTGGGAGTATTAAGAGGCTTGTAAGCATCCTGCATGGATGGGCGACCTAATGGAAATGAGAAAGCCAAACTTTTGTGTGAGAGATTATTTAACTAGGAAAACCAAGCATAGCAACATGATATACTGCAAAAGATCTAAAGAGAAAACTCTTAAAGCAGCTTTGACCAGAAATTTTCTAATTCTCCGTAAGGTGCTATGCGTGACTTTCACAAAGTATGCAGAACTTTGGATAATTTCTGCTTTTATGTGGTTTTCTTGCAGATTTCATTCTAGATAGATAGATGACTAGGGAGGAATAAAAACACAATGAGCAGAGTTTGCACTCCTACAATTCAGGGATAAAAAACTCACTACATTTTTATTATTCCTACTTAGAAAATGCTTTCCTAGGCAGGAAGACAGACAGATAAATAGATTTCCTGATATTTTTAAGCTAATAATAAATTAGACAGATTGAATAGTTTAAGATATAAATGCAGGTGACATAGAACTGATTGAAATACAGTACATACCAAGTTCCTCTTAAAGCATAAGCAGAGATTTTAAAGCATAAGCATGAGATTTTCAATCCGTAAAATAGGCCCTGTGATGCCATACACTTAAAGGAAAATTAATAAATAAAGGTGTGAGATTCAGCAGTGACTTTTAGAAACTGTACAAAGGACCCAGATTGCATGTAAATTACCTGAAAGTACTGAGCACAACTGATGTCAGCCATCTCTTCCGTATTCAGGATCATTAATCTCTTGGACATGACAAATCTTTTTAGCAGAAGGGAATAAATTCAAGATAATAAGTTTTAAAGTAATGAATAACTCTTGCCTATGAAGTGCTTTAATGACTCTCCTTGTCAGAATTCAGATTTTATTATTAACTCTACAGAATAGAAGCAGCCTGGGGAGATAAAGTTACAAATCAATTTCACTGCTCTTTCATAACAAGTCACTAATTGACCTCAATTTCTGATGGAGTCACATTTTTCCTCCCATACTTTATTTTAATGATGTGTATATCAAGGATTTAGTGACCGGTCATAAAGGAATTTATTTTAACTCTGTGTTGTCTTGCATAAGCTGTTAATGGCAGAAATAAAAATAATTTTGAAAGCAATAACTTTAATGGTTGAGATGCATTTTTTAAGCCCCTTTATAATTCAGATGATCATCATTTTGTTAAAATATGTGTTTGATTTATCTACTTTAAAATAGGAAAAAATTATAATGAAGAAAGGACATTCAGATTCTCCATAAAACACTAATGATACAGACTATAAAACATTTTGCTTAACTTTCATACAGTCTTGAAAAGAAATTACATTAGAATTAAGAAATGGTTTTGGCAAAACACTGTTTACTACACCCTGTGTACTTATGAAGTAGATCTTCACAAAGTTGCAAGGCATCAAGATAATGAATAGCCAGATATACCTTTAAAATTCCACAACATCAGATTTTTATCTGATTTTCATCTGCCAGAAGGTCAAACACTTTTTCACATGTCATTGGGTGTTTGACATACTATAAAATGAAAATATCTGGCCCTTCCTAAACCAGTGAAAATCTAATGCAAATGCAGATGCTTTAAATAGAATTATTGTGCCAGTCACATCTGAGATTATAAATTAAAAGGCCAATATGGCTTTTGGAGATCATTTGAGGGTGTATTCACTTTACACCTCTTTCTGGGCATGAATTGCAACAGAGAAGGGGAGAATGAAGGGAGTGGAGAAGAGTAAACAGCCTGAAGGTCCATTTGCTTGTCACACCAAGCTTTCTGCCTGATGGCCATGGTCTATCTCTATAGGCCTGATATCATCCACAGGAGATATCCATTAGGGCCTGTCCACTAGTGAATACATTGTTCTGCTGCACCATATGTGGTGCCAGTAAAGCACTGGTTTCAGTTATGTATGGGCATGTGCATGCGTACTGGGAACATCTGCTGCTGGCTATACCTGGGAACACAACTAGGCTTTAGAGGCCTGGCAGAGAAGGAAGAGCAAATGTCTGCAGAGCTGAAGAGCAACTTCATATATTGGGTCATGTAAAGAAAGCAAGAAAAGCAAAATTTTACTACTCACATCCAAGCCTAAACACATATCAAATACTCTAATTCAGCCGTGAACTTTCAGTGCTAATCATTTTTCACTCCTATTGCTAGGAAAGACCAGTTGTATGGATTATAAACTTTTCAACCCCATGTTACATGAAGTCAGACATATAATGATGTATTTTAACCATCAAATCTCTTCAATTACTGTTGCAACTCAGTTGCTTTGACCACGTTAGCTTAATGAGGAGTAACCTATTCCCAAAAAAGAGGGGAAAACCCCCCAACAGAGCACACCACAAAACTCTTCCAAAGACAACTGCAAATACAACTGTCATACAGGCATTTATAGAAAACAGTATTGAGCCCTTCAATATCCCATTATCTCATAATGACACCAAAGCATATATTATCCAGATAAACAGATAAACATAGCTGTATCTGTTCACATCAAAATTCAATGTGTTCCTTTCATTGCCTTTACTTGCCACTGTCCAGCCATCATGTTCTTTTCTGTATTTCTCCAAGTATTAAATCTGATGTCAGTGATGATGGCAAACAGTGGGCAAGGAAATAAATCAGATTCTTGACTTCACTTGTGAAGTACATAATATTGCTATGTTCGTTGATACAAAGCTGTCTGTCCTTTTCTAAGAATTAAAAAATCCCTAAAACTTATGTAGCAATACCTAATATACTGAGAGATAATTCAGGCTTAACTATCATAAGGACAGATTTGACATGCAGTACCTTAGAGAAAAAAAAGAAAACTTAATGTAAAGAAAAAAAAGAAAGAATAAGACAGACATATAAATCTCTCATTATTTGTGCCAGAACTTCTAGTTCTAAATTAATACAAGTTGGTATGAAATAATGCAACAGCTGCAGCAGAGGAACATGTGGGAAAGCTAAAAATTGCCACTGGAGAGAAGGAAAAAAGAAATATGAAAGCATTTTGACTTTAAAGAATCCTATGAGAGCAAAAACTCCACTCACTAAAAATTATTGGACTATTTTCACTTAAATGCTTCTATTTTTTGCAGGACAAAACACAGAAAGAACAATTTTCTCAAGCATAGTAAACCTCTTCACACTTCTTATGCTACTGTGTCAAAGGGTACCCACCACAAACTGATGGAAAAGCAGGAAAAGGATAAAATCATGGCTCTGTTACCTTACATTGGTGTTTGGCAATGTGGAGGAACAGTCATGGTTTAACCCAGGTCAGGCAAACAAATGTCAAGAGCTGCCTCGCGCTGAATCTTGTAATCATGCTTTGACTAAGTTACTTAACTTTTAAAATAGAATAGGTCTTTTGTCTTTAGCTGCATTAGACCCCAGCTTAGATCTCCCTTTACAAAATGACCATCAGAAAACTCACTTTTCCCAGATTGCAGCCAGCCTGGAACAACCACTTATGTTCTGTCATCACTGGAATTTACATCTTTCATGTGTCACATCCCTAGTGCAATCAAGCCCTACTTGTGAAGAAAAGCAGGTCCAAAGAGCACCGTTTCACAGCTTTAAGTGCCTTCTAAAGATGCTTCAAGGGCCTACAATTAACCCAAGATGCAGTCAGGTGAGGCTGCTCTTTAGGTAACTATTATGTTAATTACATACCCCTATATATAGATCTACATATCTACAACACTAAATGCTCTTCTTGTTGCTTTTCTTCTTGTAGAAGTGTTTGTTTTCCTTTCCTTTTCTGCACTATCTTGTCCATATAAAGAAAAAATAAACCCCAGAGGGTGTCTGAACATATCCATTTCATACACACCTCAATTCATACAGAATTCATCAATTTCATGCACACACCAATTATATAAATATGTGTGCTTGTGTGGTGCTTGCGTGTGTGCATGTGTTCAAAAAAATTAAGTTGGGCATGCTTTGTCTGAAACATTCTTCGGCACTGCACCTTTAACAAGAATATAAGCTGTATTATGCATAAAGTAGTAGTTGGCTTTTGCTCCACGCTCCATTTTTCCTCCTTATATATTAAAAATGTATTAAGATGTTTAAATTGCAACTTCAAATCACAGAAATAACACATAACACAAACTTCAGCTCAGCTTCCATAAGTGTGTGTATTTGCATGAACTCAAGTTACACATTTGGAGATTTATTACCCATAGGACTTTGCCTCATTTAAATAACAGTCAGTTATTCCAAGTTTCTCTGTGTATCTCATTTGGTGTATGTGCCAGACATTATTTAACACAAACAATTTAAATAACAGTTCAGCATCATTAGTTTCTTAATGGGTGCAGGGATGGATGACAGACAGCAGGAGAAAAGAAGGTTGTAGGCAAGGTGATGCTAGTGGGGCCGATGCAATGCAGAGGCAGAACACTGATGGTCGCATGAGGGGCTTTATGTGACTAAGACAGGACAGGACAAGATAGAATAGGATAAAATACAATAGAACAGGACAGGATAGAATAAGACAGAATAGAACAGAACAGGAAAAAAATAGACTATCTCAGAAGGGAACTACAATGACCGCCTTGTCCAATTGCATAACCACTTAAGGGCTGACCTTAGCAAACTATTAAGGGCATTATCCAAATCCCTCTTCAATACTGACAGACTTGGGGTATCAGAAACCTCTTTAGGAAGTTTGTTTTGGTGTTCGAGCACCCTCTTAGTAAAAAAGTGCTTCCTAATGTCCAGTCTGAACCTCCCTTTGTGCAGCTCAGAACCATTCCCCTGTGCCATGTCACTGGATACCCAGGAGAAAAGAGCAGCGTCTCCCTCTCCACTTCCCCTCCTTAGGAAGCTGTAGAAACAATGAGGCTGCCCCCCAAAGAAGACCCTGGCTGAAGCAGGAATAACAGCTCCTAAAACCGGAGAGCTGGAGCAACCTTTTGTTTCCTTTGTGTTTGAAGATAGCTTTGGGCCAGGGAAAGTTCACACTTCAGTGAAGACAGTTTTCCTTTCCGCAGCTTTAAACGCACATACACACAAATAGATTCTCACAGAAAGCTGCAAAATTCATTCTGTGTATTTGGTTTAGGTCGTGATTTCAGAACTTGTGTTTTTTGCAGATCTGACTCACGAGTTTTTAGTACAGAGGTTACTTGCTGTAAGGTATAATGCTTTCTGTTCACATCAGCTCAGGTGATAAACTGACATTAGCAGTTGCTGTAGCATCGGAATTGCCCGTGACCTCAGTGCCTTCCACAAAGATCATGCTCACCTGAACAGCACTGTTCTCAAGTATTTAAGGCACATTAAACAAACCAAAATATTTATGTCAAGCACAGCTGAGCTTGTTTAAATTAAGTAAAACGTAAGTTTATGCCTACAAATTCTAATCTCAAGTAAAATACTTTCTAGAGACCTTTTAATTCTTATTGCTTAGTTATATGAAGAATTCGATTGTGGTTTTTTTGCCCCCAAATCTTATATTATAAATTAGGGTAATATAGCTTTAATCTTTTCTCTTGTTGCCCCTTTCATTAAGGATTTAAAAGTATTTAATGATCCCAATTAACATGCTTAGGATTTTGGTGCACGTTTGCTCGTTTTTTAATTTAAATAATCCTCATATTTAGCATTTTTGTGGATTTTTTCCCCAGTTTATTTCTCTAGTACATTCATTGAGAATGTTAATGACATTTGTATGGATATTTCACAACTTTGATGTGTGTTCAAAAATAAAGAAAATATAATTTAAGGGGTGAATATAAAGTAGGAGATACAATCTTGTAAACAAATCTTGCTGACTTGGAGCTGATGATTGTCTAAAGAGTCTATAAGCACAGTGCGAGGGATTCATCTCAGTTTTAGACATGTATGATATATTGTTTGAAGCCTTCCTTCATTATTAGGTCAGTGAAACGGGCACTTGCAAAGCATCTTTCACCCATCTTCTGCAGATGGTTATATTGGGATGAACTGAAGCACGCCTTACAAGGCTTATTTTTCTCCACAGAAGAAGAGATGCTTGGGAGACTGCCTGAGATGTAGACATCTGCATTACAGTCAGACAAGACGAATTACATTCAGCATCCCTAGAGTGCTTTTGGATCTTTATGATTTCTTATTTTTTTTAAAAAAAAAACAACTCAAAAAAACCTTAATTTTAAAAAAACAACACTGAGTTTCCCAACTGCAGACACTTGGGAAATTTTCCAGTGTAGATTCTAATTTTCAGGTGCATCCGATGGCGTGAATTACAAACGAGTCACCTGTCAGTGTGCACAGGAGTGTTTTCAATTGATAGGTCAGCCTATATTTAAAGGCAGTATTGTGTGTCTGGATCCATGGAAAGCTACACTCAACATTAGATCTTCCCTTACAGCCTATGGCTGTAGTATTGATAAGAAATACGAACACTGTGTGTGAGTGAAACAATCAGTTCAGTAATTCAGTCACCTCATGAAAATTTAGAGCCGGCTGGATTTACTCTGGTTTGTGGGGTTACTGATTTGCATCTGCACACAAGAAAGCTGCCTGGTGCCCTGCCAAAAGCATTGCTTGATACTACCAAAAAGACAAGATTGTCCTGAAGGGGAGGAAGGGACAGCTCCATGAAGGTGTTCCTCTTCAGACAAGGGTAACTACTCCTACCCAGGTTAGGAACCTACAATCTTCACACAAACCCCTCCTATAACCACACACCAACAGAACGAAAAAATAAGCCCAGTTCATCTTTAAACATACTCTTTAGCTGTGCATTACTAGGAAATCTAGCTGCAACATGTATGTTCAGGTTTCTGCCAAATGCTGGCCACATGAGTTATAAAAATTTCCTATTTTAGCCAAACAGATCACAAGAAAAAGGATGGCCTCATGTGTTAAGGGTACTGAGGACTATTTTATCCGCTAAGAAACCTATAGGCACTTTTAACGTCTACTTCTTCAGGTACAGTGTATATAGAATCATAGAATAGTGAGGGTGGGAAAGGATCTTAAGATCATTCAGTTCCAACCCCCTGCCATGGGCAGGGATGCCTCACACTAGACCATGTTACCCATATGCTTGGGAACAGCCCAGCACTATGGCTGGCTGACACAGAGAGCCCAGATTTTAACGTGCTAGTAAAATCTCAGCCTGCAGACAGTGAGTATGCATGGAAAGTGCCTTCTGGGTGAGGTCCCTGGAAAGATCCTGCTTCTGAACTGAGCTCAGGAGCTATTTAAAGGGGTAAGAGCTGGCAAGGGCAAAAAGTCTGCAAGGAACTGCTTGAGCAATTTCACAGTCTGTGCAGTCACATTCCCATGCCCAGCAATGTTCTCTGGCTCTGTCTAATTTACTGACATAGATAGAGCCAGACCATCTTTCATCTTAAAAGGTGAATCAATCTTCCATCATCGGGATGTTCCTGTCATACAGAGGGAGGAGGTTAGAGGATGTATGTCTTGTAAAGTGTAATAGCCATGAAAAGGAAGAGCCTTTGCCAGGACATTCTGTAATGGAAGCTTCACTGAAGGCAATAGGCAACACTGTCTTAATGTTTATTGCTCAGTCTGAGTAGGAAAAAGATCAAGATGATATCTTGCAGACGCCTGTATATCTCGAAATGCTACCCAGACTGTATTACATCTTCATAAACATTTGTGTGATGTTAAACACAGAGCACAGCCCTGTGGTACTATAAGAGCACAGATTTTAATAGCATCTTCAAAATAATATATTCTCTAAGCAATATACTCCTGCAAAAGGCCTAGAAGATCATATCAATATAACAATCATTGTCCTCTCATATTCATTCATCACATTTACGCTCATTATAGAGAAGAAGGAAAAGACAATCATTTTTATAGTACTTGCTGAGGGTTAAAACATTGGTGGTTTATAAACTGATAAACTGAAGAAGTACGAAAAGATGGAATTTCAAAGTTTCAGGACAACAAAGGAGAAGCATTTATACGCACTGACAACTCCACTATATAAAAGCAATTCAGCACATGCCTCAGCCTTCATTTATTTGCCTTAGATTTATTTGATGCAATAGTTTCTAAAGAAGTTACATGCTCTCCAGTACTCCCACAGGCCCCATCACATTTCCTCAATCATATTTGTCAGTTTGGTAATGTTTTTATGGAAATACGTTAAAATGGATGTGATTCCCATTAACCCTTTATAATTAATGTGAAATCAAACTTCAAGTTGATTTCTATCTTATCTTATACTCCCAATGTAAAGCACATCATTTCCTGCATTGTCTCAACAAGAAACAGAAAGTTAAAAATAAGGTAACTAACTTTAGAAACAAACCAAAACCCCCAAAATTGGGACTGTTCTGCATCATCTATTCCATTTCCAGTCTGAAAATAACAATAACAGTAATTTTGCACAGGTTAGTTCCTGGAGCAGCAAGCTCCACCCTTTCCCCTCCTTTTCCTTCCTTTTAAAATGTAGTTAAGGAATTACATGCTAAAATTATAGGAAGAAATATACCAAGTGACAAAAAGCAATTGGTTGATGGATGTTTGAAGATCTTGACAAAATTAGTGTTCAATAAGAGATCTGAGTATATCCAGGTGCATTATATTCTTCCTGAGCGGCGCTGGTTTCTATCACTGTGGGAAATAAAAACTCAGATGATTTTCCTGCACAACAGGACTGACCTATCACAAAAGGAAATTTAACACAATCATATTTGTTCGGCAGAGGTAGGAAACTTCATTGGGAAGCAGAGAAGGAAAGCAGGGATACAAAATGTCTTGGTATGAAGGGTGAGGCCCAGAAGTGCCGCTCACATCCTGGGGCTTGCTGTATAGCTGGTGACCTCCAGTTGGCAGGGTGGATACATGGAGGATGCAGATCAATTTCTCCTCTCTCTGTCCTTCTCTGTCCCAACAGCTTTCTATCAGAATGTGGCTGGGCTATGGGAAGGTGCACCAAAGATGTACCTGAGCTCGGCACCTGAGGTCAGCACCAAACTCCCACCACAAAGCACATGCCATATAATCCTACAATGGTTTGGGTTGGAAAGGACTTTAGGATTATCTTGTTCCAAACCCCATACCATGGGCAGGATGTTTCTCAAGAGTAAGACCTTGTAGTGTTGCATGTCATGACTCCAGAAGGCCTTACCATGAAGCTTTAAGTACTCTTTCTGCCTGCTCTTTCAAATGTGTGACAGGGAACAGGCACAAAGTTTATACATAATAGTGCCTAAATAATAAGAAAACAGTAAAGAATATTTATTAATTTATTTCTTTAATAGTTAAGATTAACTCCTAAGGATAACTACCCTGTTACTGATTTCTTAATAGAGGTTTGGTAGCAATCTCAAAAGCAATTTATTTGTTGCTTTGATTTTTTTTAGGACTAAAAAAGGAAGAAATTCTCCAGCTAAATTTTTTAATAGCTACATTTTGGCAGATGTCTTTTCCAGACTGTATTACTACAACACATCAGTTGCAGGCAGGTCTCATTACCCAAGAATACAAGAGATTGTCTGTATAGAATCATAAAATCCTAGAATCATAGAAAGGTTTGGGTTAGAAAGGACCTTAGGATCTTCCATGGGCAGGGACACCTCACACTCGAACATGTCACCCAAGGCTCTACCCAACCTTGAACACTGCCAGGGATGGAGCTTTTACCACTTACCTCTCTCCTTTACCACACCCTCACAGTAAAGAACTTCTTTATATCCAACCTAAACTTCCCCTATTTAAGTTTGAACCCATCACCCGTTGTCCTATCGGTACAGTCTCTGCTGAAGAGAATAGCAGCCTCTGTGCCAGAAATGTCTCCCTGTTTGAATTGCAGGTGAGCCGGAACACATAAACTCTGTGTTATCCCAGTTACTGAGCAGTGTGCTCAGATTCAAAGTTTCCATCCAAATTTTCAGCCTGCTTTGCAAGAGGGAGCTCTGGCCAGATCTGGAAGCGAGGTGTTTATCAGGTCTGTGCAGCAACCTCACTGCTAGCAGCTTTGCAGAAACTGCCTGCTGCCACCTCCCTGCTGCTCCATGGATGAATTTCAGGGCTGTCAGTCGGCATCCTCATTTGCATTGCTCACAGATGTCCCTGGAAATCCATGCATCCCAGGACCATTTTTATGACACAGGATGTGAAATGAATGTTCTGTAATTTTAAATTAAACATCTGCAGATTTTCTTAGTTATCTAAGTTTCGAGAAATCCTGCTTCCATTTACAAGTCAATTCAGTTTAGTTCATTCAAATTCTACAAGAGCATTCAAGACCTTTATGTCTTGCAAGAACATAAACTGCCATAAATCAGGTTGAACATGCAACTCTGGCCACTTTGAAGAAGACCGGAAATAGCAGAAATGAAACAAGAATTATATATATTCTGGTAAAAGCAGAAACACTTCAGCCCAATAGTTTTCAAATTACTGCGCCTATTCATCAGATTTATTTTTTTGCTTTCCTTGTAGCAAATTCTAGAGTTTAAACTGTGCAGCCTTTCTCTTAATTAGCAAGAGGACAGTTTCTGTATCTTCAGATAATAAACAGGACTAAATTTATCCTTAATATATGGACACAAGTAATTAATGTTGCTACATTCATTTCAGTGACTGCAGAGAAAAGAAAAATCACCAGGGTTCGTATACTTTTTCTGAAACTATATGTTTTAAAAGCAAATCCTCAAAAATTTCTTCATTTCCCTTCTAGATTCCCTCCTCATGTTTATGCATTCAGAATATGCCACTATTATTTTTTCATAGTTCAACAAACTCCCACTATTCAGGGATATGTTGCAATGGGGTTAAAGATTGTGTTATTCATATTATTTGTAGATATGCACAATACTTAGCAAACTAAAACTCAAAGCACATTAATGCTGTTTTGTTATTACAAAAATAAGCTCTGGTGACTGCTCTAATTTGACTATAGGTGCAAGAACCACTCATTAAAATTGAAAGTCAGACTCAAAGCAAGCACAACCTTTCATTATGCAAACATGAAATGGACTGGAAGGGCTAATGAGGGTAGAAGCACTCCCCAGATTTCCACAGAAACCAATCTACTTCTGACACAGGCCTTCTTCTGGGAATTTCACCCATCTATAATAAAGATCTTGTTTACTGATATGCTAGTACTTGTTAGACTGAAGAATCATGAAAACTTAATAGTAAAAGAATATAGTAAATCTCAGGCATAACTTATTTCTTAATTTAATGGTATATTTAACTCAATGATAACTATTGTCCCTGTTCTTCTCAAACTGAACGTAAAGTTTTAGCCAGCATTATATACTCACTGTGTACTAAAAACTGACAGAGTAAAGGAGACTTATGGATAGATTTGATAGTCCTTTCATATGACTGGTTTATGTTCCACAGAATAAATTCTTTTGCTTTCTTTAAATTCAGATAGAATCTTAGTTTAAATAGACATCCACAAAAAAAAGATGGAGTAGGGACAGATCTGGGTGATGCTCCCAGCTTTGAACTGGAAACAGTTTTCCTGTTGAAGACCTTAAGCCAATCATCTCCCCTCCAAGTTATCAATTTCTTAAATTGATAATTTTAAGATGAGAATGCAGCCAACTAAGTACAGAAACAACCTCAAAAGTTCACCTTGTTCATATTTCCATTTTGAGAAAACTTCACTTACACTTTGAAAGACTCCAAGAGATGTTTATAGAATCATAAAATCATGAAATGGTTTTGGTTGGAAGGGGCGTTAAAACTCATCCAGTTCCAAGCCCCTGCCATGAGCAGGGACACCTTCCACTACAGCAGGTTGCTCCAAGTCTTGTCCAATCTGGGCTTGAGCACAGGCAGGTATGGGGCAGCCACAGCTTCTCTGGTCACCCTGTGCCAGGGCCTCGTCACCTTCCCAGGGAAGAACTTTTCCTACTATCTGATCTAAATCTATCCTCTTTCAGTTTAAAGGCATTCCTCCTTGTCCTATCCCTACATGTCCTTTTAAAATGTTCCCATCCAGCTTTTTTTTAGGCCCCTTTAGGTACTGGAAGGTTACTCTAATGTCTCCCTGAAGCCTTCTCTTCTATTCTTTATCCTACAGTGTTAAGAGCTTCCAAAATCTACTTTGTTAATCTGAGGATGACGGGACTTCTTGTCTACTGGTAAAAGTGGTTTAAAAGTTACTAATAAAAAGAATACTACAATAATAATAACTATAATCTTAGATATCATAATAAAGTTTATATTATAAATTTTCTATAAAAAAGTGGCCCAAGGGATAACTGTTGAATATTAGAAAGCTCAAAAACTTTGGAACAGAATCCCAAAGTATTCTCTATCAGCTGCAGACTTTATTATCTTGGTTTTATTCTTCCACAGTTGCTGGAAAAACTTAGGAAATAACAAATTAAAGTACATGGTGAGTTTCAGAGTAACATCAATTTATTTCAGTACAGATTGTGATCTTGGCAATAAGGCGTCACTAATCCACATCTGTTCAGGATAGGAATATAGTGATGATGGAAATGCTTTGCTCCTATATCTGTTTGATATTTGCCTTGGGAATGTGAGAATAAATTTGCATTTTCTAGGAGGAATATAATGTGAATAAAGAATAGTTTTCCACTAAGCAGAGTTGTAAAATAAAGCTTAATAAGGGGAAGACTTTTCCTAGCAGTGGTACATATCAGCATGCGAGTGAGCTCGTCTGTTAAGGAAAGGTGTACAACATGTGTTCAAGCTATCAAACTATCACATGTTTAATCTAAAACTTTATTACAAATCTGGCATAAATTGCCTTTCTTATGAGATATGGCATGACCTCCATCTCCTGAGAGCCCAAAATGAATTCATGGACAGCCACATACGTCCCAATTAATGCTGTAAGAGACTGTAATTTAGGGAGCCTTACACGATGTAATAGCATGAAAAATCAATCTGAGCTTTTAAACAAGATTTAGGGCAACTCAGTATAAAACCCATATATTTTAAAAATACTAACATTGCTTTCTTAAGGATACTTGGCATTCATAATGGAGATTTCACAAAATAATGACGTTTTTTCATTGCTTTTGCAAGCCAATCTGTATAATGTGAAAAAGATAGCATGAGACACAAAACCACAAGACAAGAATGCCTAATACTTCCAGCACTAAATTTCTTTGTGCCCTTTATGTAAGTCACAATGTGATGAATAGGTAAACACTAATTCTTGGCATGGGAGAATTAAACCAAAACCATTTGCCAAAGCACTAGGGTCTACCTTCTTCACTGTAATTATGGCAGCTTTATTACGAATATCTGCAGAATCAATATGAAATTGCACCCCTATGTGTTATTAAATGTCAGCTTTTCCCATAAAGAGAATTTAAGTCTCAATTTAGTAAAGTACTTCAGCATATACATAACTTTAAGCAAGAGTAGTTCTACTGGCTACATAACAAGAGGCAAGCTAATCAAATTTAAATATTAACTAAAACCTGTCCTGAAATGGGCAATAATAGATTGCATAGCTTGCACAGTAGACTTTTTATTGGTAATCTCTAGTCACTTTGCAAAAGACAAAAGTACAATTATGGCTGTTACAGGTGAGAAGAGTCACACAAACAGACAAAGTGATTTGGCCAAGGTTGTTTCTAGATCACTGGAGGAATTGTGGAAGCATGTCAGACCAATGTGGAAAGCCCAGGTTTGTTGTTCATCCAGTGAGCCATGATGCTTAACAAAATTCTAACAGCAAACAGCACTACTGTCTATTCCTAAAATTGGTTTTATGGTAGATTACTACATTGTTTGAAGAATATTTCATCCAAAGGTGACAATATACACCAGGTACAATCATGCCTTTTCTACTACATGTAGAAATGTAACTTCTGACTAGTGACTATGTGTATTAAATATAACCCCTAAAATATGGCAGATTTTATCAATATCTCAGTAAGAATACCCAAATGGACTGAAGATCTAGTTAAAACAGATTTCTTGCTCTTATTATCATATCCTTTGTAGCCATCTAGACTTGCAAACTCCCAATGGGATAGAGAAATAGTGTTATTGCTTTTGAAACACAGTTATTTAATTTTTACAGAAGACAACTAAGTTACTCAGGAAAAGAGAAACAAAAACCCCAGGTGTCGTTGAAGTCAAGTGGAGGAAATACAGATCTCTGTAACCATTCAGCTTATGGTAGGCTTTGTATGGATTTCATGGAGGAGGATTCTATGACACAGTGCATCCTAATCTAAAACAGGTCAGAAGGTTTGACCTATTTCTCTCAGCTAAACACAAAGCAAGCTTTAAGGTGAAAATGTAGAAATCTGTGCTGTAAAAATCTAAAGGTAGGAGTGACAATACATCTGACTTTTACAGATACTTCAAAGACGCAGCCGTAAAGTACTTTGAGTACCATGAGTACTTTGAGGTTTCTGAAAAGCAGAAACCCTTTCATTTTCATTGGCAATAAGTTTGTAGATTAATTTATAGGGATGTGTAAAGACATACATGGAGTTTGAGACAGAACAAAAACTGAATCCTAAATCCCAGGATAGTATCACCATCTTCACCAGAAGATAAACCCAAGATTTGTCTGCTCCCACCGTAAATCACCTTTCTTCTCCCTACAACCCTATTTAAAATGTCATAGGTTGGAGGTCCTTGTTTAATTTTCTGCTCAGTTTTTGACTTCAGCTACAGAACTTGGTAATGATACTGGCAACGGGTTCATGTAGAGATGTCTTGAAGTGGAGAAGAATGAAAGAACCCTAATTCCTCTAATCCTCAAAAATGAATGGCCAAAATAATTGGTGAGGATGACAAAAGAAGAGAATAGACTTAATCCCTTTCTCAAAGGAAGTTTGAGAAGTCAGTAACTGTAAATTTTTGCACTGAACTTTACTTTTTGCGCATGAAGTGGTGATATTTATCATTAATTCACTAAAAGAGTTTTATTCTTAAAACAAGGAGTGAAGGGCAGAGAATGATGACACAACCCAAAATAACTGCTGAAGTTTATGTAACAAATATATTCATTCATTCCAGAATGTGAATATTAAACTAGAAACCACAGATGGTCTATATCTAATGGGCCAGTTAAACAGGGCTTGAGCCTGAACCTTAGCAGGCTCATGTCTGGCTTCCAGGTCCACCTCAACTGTGTCTTAATGCTTTCAGAAGATTTTAAGGACTCATCAACAGTAAATAACACAGCATGACACAAAGCATATGTTTATACTACTAAAAAGAAAACCAAATTACACCATTTTTGCCCTTAGTCTCATGTTCTAACGTGATCTTTCTTAGCAACATTTATCAGAACAATGTGCATCCCAAGTAGAGAACAGACTTCTCAAGTCTCTCTAATTATATTAACAGACATTATACATAAGCTAAAATATCCATCCTGGTCTTAAATCTAAGGCTGTCTCACTGGCCCTTGTTCAACAGTGTCTGCACTCTACTTACATTTACCAGGAGTCACTTTAATCCATTCCTTCAAAAAATTAAATATGTAATTTTATGTAGTTCAAAGAAAGCTTTTACTTGTAAAGATTCCTCTAACACAAATTATTGAAGAAAAGGGAATGAACTTATTTTTAAATCAATTCCAAGTAAAATAAACTCAAATTCAAAAGATATAAATGTAGACATTATGGAACCACTGGTAACTGTTATTTTGCTAATTAAAACCCTTCAGCAGCCCCCAGAGGTTGTCTATCACTCTTAAAAGATACTGAGTTGAAAAACATTTTCATTGATATTTTATCCTGAAACATCAGACTTTAAAATGAAGTATTAATTCTATAGATATATGAGCAGTTTAAAAATTAAAAAATAAATTTTTAATTGACAAAACAGATGAAAAAATCTCTTTGGAATTGTGTTTCAGAGTTTTTCTTCTCTCTACACGACATGTCACAATACATAGAATCATGGAATCACAGAAGGGTTTGGATTGTAAAGGACCTTAAGACCATCCAGTTCCAAGCCCCTGCCATGGGCAAGGATACCTCACACTAGACCATGTTGCCCAAGGCTCTGTCCACCCTGGCCTTGAACACTTCCAAGGATGGAGCATTCACCAATTCTTCGGGCAGCCTGTGCCTGTGCCCCACCACCCTCACAGTAAAGAACTTCTTCCTTATATCTAACCTGAACTTCTGTTTCAGTCTGAACCTGTTACCTCTTGTCCTATCACTACACTACTGCTCCTGAGTGCTACTAGACTCAGGTAGTTCTTCTATGCAATCCTACTTATAGACTAGAAAAGTCCATGAAATTTGTTTTATGTGAACAATATAAGGGATTTTTTTCAATTTCAATATTCCATATCTCTTTGTTGAGAAAACTTTAGAGTCAGGTATGTCTTATTTGCTTTTTACATGTATACAATGTCAGATGCAAGTTTCTTCACAATGAATTCATCTAGGTATGTCTTACATGTAGGATGACATTACGGAAGTTTTTAATCCCTTTCTATAGCAAGGGATTGCTTTCTTTCTCCTCCAGTGTTCAGCAATTCATTAAGTTTACCTTTTTCATCTGCCATAATGTTCCTGTATGCCCTTACCTTTGAGGCATGAGCTGGAAGAAATTTATGAGCAGAAGAAGGGAATGTTATGCTCTCTACACTATACTTTTGTCCTAGTTTGGGCTGGGATAGAGTTAATTTTCTTCCTGGTAGCTGGTGCAGTGCTGTGTTTTGGCTTTAATCTGGGAACAATGCTGATAACACACTGATGGTGTTTTAGTTGTTGCTCAGTAGCACTTACCCTGATCAAGGACTTTTCATTCTCTCTTTGTCTGCCAGCAGGAAGGAGCTCAAGAAGCCAGGAAGGAGCAGAGATAGGACACCTGACTTGAACCAGCAAAAGGGATTTTTCATACCACGGGACCTCGTGTTGTGCCTTCTTTGCCTTGGTCTGTACTGGTAAAATCAGCTGTCCCGAGTTCAGCAGTCGCAGTCATTTTTCTCCTTCTTAGCAGCTGGTGCAGTGTTGTGTTTTTGACTTTCAGCCTGGGAACAGCGCTGATAACACTGATGTTTTCAATGCTGCTCGGTAATGTTTAGTCTGACTAAGGAGTTTCTGAGTCTCATGCTCTGCCAGGGAGGAGGGGAAGCCGGGAGGAAGCAGAGACAGGGCACCTGACCCAAACTGAC
>JANRGW010030019.1:21490-43658 GCA_024733675.1 Psilopsiagon aymara
CTCTTCCCTTGTTTTTTCCCTTATCATTATTATTATTGGTGGTAGCAGCAGTGGTTTGTGTTATACCTCAGTTACTGGACTGTTCTGATTTCAACACATGGGAGTTACATTCTTTTGATTCTCCTTCCCATCCCCCCAGGAGCTGGTGGGAAGGAAGAGGGGGGAGTGAGTGAGCAAACTGTATGGCTGACTGGACTTAAAATACGGCATCAACCTTCAAGAGAAGTCTGGAACAAGGAAGACTTACTAGTGTTAGAAAAGGTTCAGGTTAGAGAGCATTTAAATTAACAGGACATGAACAAGACCCTGCAAGCTGATGGGATGCACCCACAAGTGCTGATGGGTCTGGCCAGTGCCATTTCAAAGCTACTTTTGACTATCTTTTAAAGGTTCTAACAGATGGAGGAGGTTCCTGAAGACTGGAAGAAAGCAAGTACAGTGCTGTCTTTCTCCTCTGAGACTCTGCATGGATCTGATCACATGGAGGTCACTCATTCACTCATCTCTGACCTACACAGACCCCTTCAAAAGGGGAGAGTACAGAGAAGACATGTTTTTGAGCCAGAAGTCATTGTCTGAATCAGTGCTGCTACATCCGACCACTAACCGAGACACTTCTTAAAACTGCATTTTAGCCCTTTGTAATTTCTTGTAAACCATTACTTGTTTGAATAAATCTCTTGAATTTTCACCTTGCCTTTAAGCTTTATCTTATGCTTTCTTTTCAGCTAGAAGGGGAAAAGAGAAAGGATCGCTCTAGAGCTCCTTCCAAAGAACATTATTATCAATGTGAAAAGGAATTTGATGTACACAGCTTCAATAAAATCATTATATCCCTTCTCCATCATCCATATTGCAGTTATTCAGTAAAAATGTGGGATCTGAGCATGACATGAATGGAGAAATGACTGCTACTGCTGAACCCATGAAGTGACCTGAATTGTCTTTATCTTCATTACAACTGAATATCCCATTTTTCACTCACATATACAGATATAAAGCTTTGCATGAAGGTATTTTCTTCAGAATGTACCCACTGCAGAAGAGAAGGTTAAGTGTTAAGGTTTTGTTTTGTTTTCTCTTAGAGATTTGTTTCCATCATGAATCCATAGAGGAACTCCAAAGTGACTAAACAAACAGTGCAGTTAACATGTTGAGAAATGCAACACACACATGAAAAGTATTTTGTTAAGAAATCAGCTTCTGCTCCTTAGCTACTGAAAAAGGCAGAATGGTGGTGCCTGTGCAGCTGGACCATTCTTCATTGCAGCCATGAAGCTATGTGATACAGAGTAGAAGATGATCCAGTTAAAAAGTTAGTGGAAATACGGCTATGGATGGTGCCTATTCACTCCCCTTCTCCCTCATGTAGACAGCAGCAAAGCTCACTTACTATAAACAAAAATAGAAAGAAAATAAGACACAAACAAGCAAGCCTAAACTCAGTCATATAATTTGGTACTTAGGTGGGGAAATTGTATTAGCATTGTAGTATTATACCATTGCATACATAATTCAATTGTGAAATGCCTTAGAATGAAATATAATTAAGTATACTACAGCTTAAGATTGCTTGGTACATAACAAATCCAGGCAGCTTCAGAATTTCCAAGTCCCTAGGTATTGCCTCCACCAAGCCTGAAACAATTCACTTGCCATGGAAAATCACACGCCATAGCAGATGCTAAATAGGTAGTCAGAGGGATTATTACACCAGACAGCAAAAACTAAAACAGAGGTGAAGGAGGAATTTGCATCAGGGAATTAAATGCGTAATTTTTTGCAGAATGCCTATTATTGCTCAGGAAGCTTAACACTGCGTCTGCTGCTGCTTTGTGCATCCTACCTGGCATGAATTCTGCTAAATGAATTTAGCTAAACAGCCTTGTGTGGTGTTTTAGAAATCCCCCAAACAAAACAAAAGCAACCATCTGCATTGGGAATCGAACAAGATGCCAAGGAACCTCCCCAAAATTGACAATTTTTGGTGCTTATTTGTACTTTAACAGAATAGGTACATATACATACACAAACACGCTTTTTTAGGTTAGCAATAATTTTATAGAGAAAAAGAGAGTCCTTTAAATAAATTTTCAAGTTTTATTGACATGTATTCCAGTGCAATGTGGCTTCCCCCATGAGCAAATACCATCAGTTCTTCCATTCTTGGCACCAAAATATCCCCTGAGATACATTGCAAGCAAAATCCCATAATTTAACTTTTCTTATGAATTAAAACATTAAAGTAAAAAACTGGTTAACAAAGAGAAAAAACGTGAGTAATGATAATAAGTTCTCAACATAAAACACCCAAAACAAAACCCAAACAACTGCATTTTCACCTTGTTGCAGTTTTGATAACTGCAACCATTTTCCTGGTGACACTATGCTGTCACCTACTGGTTACAGAATCTTTTTTTAAAGTATAGTCATTTGAAGAAAGACAAGAAGCAAAGGGATTTGCTTTGGAAGATCTGGAACAACTTTTTCACTAGTGAAAATTCATACAATTTTCTTTGAAATCAGTGGAATTTGGCTGGTTTACAGCAGCTGAGTGGTGAGTGATAGCTGCAAGGGAGAAGGTTTGGTGTACTTTACCACCAAATCCTTTGTGGAATCTCACCTTAAAATCTATCATGGGTTACAAGCTTTCATATTACAATGGCTTGCCTTCACAGATTTTTCCTGCTGTAAATCACTATTGCTTTAATGCATGGAATAAAGCCCACCTTGGGACTGGTTACTGAAGGGCTGGCTCTATACATCATCAACATTTAAAGACTAGCACCTCTGCTGAAGACTAAAACTTCAGCTAAAGGCTAAAAGCTTGTTTTTCCTTTCTTTTCATTTATGTGTCCTCTACTATGCAGGGTCATCCTCACTGGCTGTCATCTACCTTTTGCTACCCTGGCATTCAGCCACAAGCTATCCTTTGCTGCTTCATCTCATGGGGTGATTGCATGTTTGTGCCATATGCTTCTGATTTCTGGACAGTCATGCCTTGTGTTCAACAAGGTGCTGTGCTGATGGTCTGGACTCACTGCCCTCTGGGAAGAGGACTGTGAATCAGCCCATGCAAATTCATGTTGCTCCGGCGTACGTGGGACTCCCTGAGCAAGGCAAGAGGAAGGGGTTCAGTGAAACCTCCAGACTATGGCTATAGGAAACAATAATAGGAGAGCATTTGTAGAGTCTGCAGCCACTTGGAGAAGCCAGAGCAGATATTTGCTGTTCATGATCCTGCTCAACGGATGTATGTCGTAACCCACATCTCTAAGAACCTGCCACTGCAAAATAAAAGCCTAGAGGGAACTGATCCTTAAGTCAGCTCTGGAATTACAGATGTGCATCCTCCTGTCTTCTGAGCTTTGCCCCATCTGTTGTTACTCCTGCTGCTATCTCCTCCCATTACTTGTTTCTCAAAACCCCATTTGCATTGGAATGTAGGAAAGGGACATTCTTTTTTCTGTTTTTTTTTTTTTTTTTTCATAAACATACAGAAACACACAGCTGTCACTAGAGATTTAGATTACTATCCTATCATGCACTTTCCTACAATCATCTTCTTGGCCATTTCTCTAGTGAGCTGCTTTCCAGTTGTCCTGTATTGATGACATGGAGAGTAGCTGAAGAAAAAGCCTTTTCAACATAGCAGCAGGGCAGAAAAGATGCATTACTGAAACAGTTTACCCAGCTCTCAGCTTCGTTAACATGATGATTTTTGAGCCAATGAAAGATATAAGATATACCTGGCAAACCATGCACACTTCCTACAGAAAGATATTTAAGGCATTGAAATAATTAATCTCTGTCTTACTAAAAAAAAAAGTATGTATTTTTCAGTACACTTCATGTTTTTGTTAAGATGTGATAAAATGAAATTTAAGACTAAAGTAGAGCTACAATCTGTACGAAATTTGCATGGCAATGAATCTCGTTCATCATCCAAACACCTTGGTAGGTTACCTTTTTTTGCCTTCTGGAGTATGATTTCCTGATTTATACATTTAAACAGGATCTCTCTCTGCCTTTGGGAACACACCTTAGGGTAGAGTACCACTGCTTTAAGGCGATGACAGAAATGTAAACACAATTGTAACAGGTTTTACATACAGCATTAGTGCTCAAATATTAGCTGCATGCTCCTCACTTTTGCTCAGCAGAAGGGAAAAGCCTGTACATGTCAGCATGTTAACATGTAACAGCTAATCTCCGAATGCCTTGCGAAACTCTGGTCCTTATTTTGATACGCTATTTGCATCAGTTTTGATGTGTCAGATTTGATCAGTTGTGAATCCAAAAATGAGCATCCTACCAAAAGAATAATAAAAATATTACTTCCTCTTGCATTCTCTGTCTTATATCTACATTAAAAAGAAAATTACATCAATTGATCAATCAAATACTGTGTAACAGAAAAGGTACAGTGCTATTATTTTATTAAAACCACAATATATGTTTCAATAACATTTAGAGGAAAGTAAACACAGTTGCAGGGAAACATATGGTCAATTCATACCCCCAAATTCAACCAAACAAACCAGATCTATAAATAATGGTTCACGTGATAGAGCGACTCTGCTTTCCTTTGTTGCCAGAGGACAACAGTTAGTGTAGAGAGTAGCATAGCTCACAGGGTTGCGCTTACTCTCAAGAAAAAATGTAAATCCCTCACCATATTGAAATTTGTGCAATTGTTTTATAGGGACCAAGGTCAACTCTATCCTTCAAAACAGGACCTACATCTTGGAAAAATGTAGACCTGTTCTTTCAACATAAGGTATAATTTTGAAACACTTGCTCTTCTGTGTTTACATGTGTCACCAACACTTGTTTAAGTTGAATATCAATTTTGTGAAATCAGTAACAGATTGCAATTAAGGATGTTTTTAAGGCATGTATATATGCGTATATATATATGTGGCATATTTTAGGGATATAATTTCTAATGGGGTTGCATCAAACTCCCCGAGTAGGAAACAAACCCCTCTTATTTCTGATTATCACCTAAAGATCTGAAGTTCCAAAACGTAAAAGGCTAAACCTACCAAAACAGTAAGTGCAATGTTTTTGTTCAGGTCTCCTTTTACTGGAGAAGAATCTCTGGAGTGTATGAAATTCCCCTTAACAAAGCCCTCAGCCCCCTGTGCAGTCAAGGTACTCAAAATACTATGCCTAAAGCCAATTTACTTATGGGACAGCTTAAAAAAATGAACAAGTCCTAAATACCATTTTTCTGGAGCCATAATCTGATCAAGTTGTTAAACTTCATGAAAGAAGCACTGAATGAAGTAGTACAGACTCTTTTACTGAGGAACTCAAACCTAGATCACCTTAATGGGTATCTCTGGCTTTTATAGTCCATAAATCTATTATATGAGAATGAAAATGTTTTAACTCACATCACCTGATAAAATACTGAAATCCTTCTATTATCTCAGATGCTTTGGACCAGGAATTTTTGTGAGAGAAATGAAAGATGGATGGATTTTTACTGATGTGATGACCAGGTTTTAAAGTAATGAGATGTTTATGCTTGGGACGGGTATGTGAATCAAGGTTAAGGCTTTGAGCTGTAAAGCTCAAAGTTCTGTGTATAAGGGACAGAAAATAGCTGTACTTTCATTTTGAAGTTATAGCAAAAAAAAAAAAAAATAGAGGGGGAAAAAAGAATTTAATCGGTTAAAGATTATTTAAAAATAAATTGATGTGCATGTATGAACCTTTAAGAAAATGAAGGAATTTGCTATGGGAAGAGCCACAAAACTATCATAATAATGAAACTGAAAGTCTTTAGTCCAGAGAATGACATAGCTATGAAGTGGATCCTACTTCAGGATTGTCAAATGGAGCTGAAAACCCCAAGTATCTTCAACACAGCAAAGTGTGAAGCCCAGAAATGGTGATTTAGAGAGCAGATCATTGAAAGAAATAGTGACCACTTTGTTGGAGCAATCCCAAGACTTCTGATTTAGAATATGAAATTATTTTAAATATTAGAAGGCTTTATGTAAATTTGGAAGGAAGAAAGCCTTTAGAAAACAAGAAAGAGAGAGACTGGGAAGCCCCAGAATGGACTGTATTGAGCAGCAGAGCCCCCTGGTACAATTTCTATACCGCCTGATCTAGAGCAGAACTTGGTTTTGAAAACATACAAAATCCATATGAACTCTATAATCTGGCATATACTTTAGTGATGTATCTGTCCATGTTTCTTTGTACCATGGGGCATATATTCTGCCGTTGATTTCAGAATAGAAAAAGCTGTCCAAACAAATACACAGTCACAGTGTCCATTCCAACACCAGTCTTTTTTTATCCTGTCTATGGGGGAGTCTGAACAATCTTGGCAACATGATACAACAAGACTGGGAATGTACACAGCATATATGAATGCAATGTCTGAAACTACCTGACAAGGTGTTTTCCCCAAAACTGATAACACTGAGAGGAAATTATAATGACAAAGTTGCATAAATCAACAGCCAGCCATTTTAAACCATATTACCAAGTGGCTTTCTAAGCCAGGAATGAGTCTGCCTGAAGCGTAAAAGAAGCATGAAAATTTGTGACTGTGGAAAGATATATTGGAGTGGCAGTCAAGACAAGAGTGACACTTCCAGAAGTTATCCCACTGGTATCATGATCTCCACCCAAAACCTGATAGAGCATCCTCCCTGCTGGATGCCATGATGAACCTGCACCCTGCTGATGGGCGGACAGTACAGGGATAACAAGAAGGGACCCTCATACCTCGAGTGTAAGGATGTCAGTGTATGAGAAGACCTTTCTTATCAACAGGTAGATGAGCAGATTGTTAAAGCAGCACAGGTGTATGTGAAGCTGGAGCATTAATGGCACCTGGAGAAGAGGTGAGCAAGTAGGAGATGTACTTCCAATGTGTGGTTGCAATCTACGCTTTGCTGGGGCAATGTGCATGTGCGTGTGATTACAGGTTATGGGGAATTAGTTGCAGAATGATGTTTTAAAACTTGTGCTTGTTAACATTTTGCAAGCATCTGGTAATGTGAAGTATCTGTTGGATTGCTGACATTGATCCTGGATGTATGGTGCACTGCCAGTTAATTGCATGTTGCTAATATATCAATACAGATTCTGATCTAATGCAAATCACGTGAGCAGTTTTGACTGCATCATGAGTCTTCAAACTGCACAGAGCAGCTGGTGCTCCAAAAGTCTTAACAATCCGCTTTCCCCACTGCTTCAGTTTTGATCTTTTCCAGAAGGTTAAGCGTCCTTTATTGTTAAAAAGTGACTACTGGTTTACTTGCCTGTCTAAAGTCTCTAGGCAAACACTTTTATTTCAGTAATAGGTATTTCAGTTCTTTTTGAACATCTTTGCATCCTAAGCCAGATCTAATTTGGTCTTTCTTCTTCCCTTCCAGTGATACAACACAAAATAAGACACTTTGGGAAATTCAGACCAGTGTACAAGTAGGGTCCAGTTTGTCATAACCTTACAGAATAGCCAGCCAACTTCAGCAAGCAATGCAGCATATATTTCTTATATAGAAATTACTCTTGACATATTTCCCACCATCTTCTCTTTCAGAATCTGAATGACTTTCCACTTCCAGCAACACACTTATCTGGAGAGCTACTCAGCACCTGCCTCTTTCTCAAAAGATCTGTGGGAACTCAGTATTACAGGAAGAGGAGACTCTTGGGTTATTAATTTAAACTAGTCAAGTTCATTAAAAGTACTGGCCATAATTTCCTCTCTGTCTGTTGCACAATGAAGGTGAAGCTCCTTTTAAAAGGAATGCTACTGAAGTCCATGTTTCTGCTTAATTCTGTTGGCTTGGGCTCAACTGATAGTCTGTTTTCCTGGCACCACACCATTTTTCTGTAAGCAAAATATAAAGAAGATGTAGATCTGTGAACAAAGAAATGGCAGGTTTCTGACAGCAGTTTTCATTCTCCACACATGATCTGCTACACTCAGCACATCTTGTGGAAAAGAATAGGTGATCAAAGGGCTGCACAGAGAACTGACATTATTTGGTAAAGCCTCTGGATTAATAAAACCTTAATATTCTTCAATGAATCTAATGCTCTGAGCACAAAATTACTTCTAGTGTTCTTTTTTTCTGTTCAGTTGCTTCATTTCACATCATCACCGGTCTAAATATAAAATCTCTTTGATATTAGTTAATAACAATTTAGCTGGGCTGCCAGGACTGGAACTAAAATATGAAATGAACATTTTCTTGCACTTATGAATCTCTGAGATTGGAGATTGCCCTTTTCATTCCCTGTTTTTTTTTTTTTTTTTTTCTGACTTAACAAACTTGGACTGTTAGAGCAGCAAACAACTTTGTGACCTGAAGTGAACTGTCTGTGAAGAAGCCATGTGTCAGGAAAGTGTGAAGACAGTGATGTACATCAGTTGCACAACTGTTATCATAGTTAACATATAATATATCCAGTTACACCATACAGAATCATAGAATCACAGAATCATAGAATAATTACGGTTGGAAAGGGACCTTAAGATCACTCAGTTCCAAGCCCCTGCCATGGGCAGGGACGCCTCACACTAAACCATGCCACCCAATGCCCTGTCCAGCCTGGCCTTGAACACTGCCAGGGATGGAGCATTTATCACTTCTTTGGGCAACCCATTTCAGTCCCTCTCCATCCTCACAGTAAAGAACTTCTTCCTTATATCTAACCTGAACTTTCTCCTGTTTAAATTTGAACCCCTTACCCCTTGTCCTATCACTACAATTCCTAATGAAGAAGATTACAAAATACAATTAATCATGTGCTGTCTCCTTTAAAAAACTGAAAAATAAGGCACTATAAAAAGAGGGCTGAAAGATTTGTGTTGCCCACAATTTCCAAACATTTTAAAGTAGTGCAGGTTTTCATACTCTTTCACAGTTTTCAATACTGTGCCATTACAGTAATTATTAAAAATCCTCCAAACCTTAAACCTCCTCCCAAAATAATTTCATACATGTTGAATTTTATCTGTGATCAAACTATGGAATACATTAACTTGGGGAAAAATGTTGTAATGAGTAAAATTACATGGATCAGAAAGCTGCTTAGCAGCACTGTGCGCAGCTCTTACCTCTCTACCTTAAGAAAGGAATGGCAGTAATCTTAACTACTACAAACCTTTGAATGTGACCTCAGTGGCATGCAAGATAGCAAAATGCTTTCTGAAGAGATAATGATTACAGACAAGGTAATGACTGAGAAATAGGCTTGCTGAAAGCTTATTGCACAGACTTAACCCATGTAATGGATAAATATAATATTTTTGAAATATATTTTGTATAGTATTCTGACAAAGGAAGCACAGTAGATCTAGGCTCTTCCAAAGCAGTTAGCAGGAAAATCCATTTATTAAAAAAGGACAAAACTTTTAATCATACAAAAGGGATGACTGCAAAGAAGACTAGAGAAACGATGATGAAATGGTAATGTTGGTAGAGGGGATATTACAAGAGAAGCTTTTCAAGGCTCATCTTTCTCTGGTGATGTGGGTACAAAATGACAAAGTTGCAACAAGATTTGCAGATGCCAAACTGCTAAAGCATTTCTCTGTAAGAGAAAAAGTGTCAAGTGTTAGAGAAAGTACTGAAGTTTAAGTATTAGTTTGACATGAGAACTCATTTAAGTAAATTTAAGCTGCAGATGAAGAAGAGATTTATATCCAGTGGAGTACAAAACTGGAGCAGATCACCTCTTTCTACAGTGTGCAGAACAAACTGAGCCCATTGCACAGCACACATTTGAAGAGGGAGGAAAAAGTAAGAATTGTATTATAAGTTTTCAAAATTGCAGCCCCACAATAATGCATACTTAGACTCTGAAACTGCCAACCAGTGATTACACCTCTTGGGTCATTAATAACCTGAGAGTGATGTTTCTTCTTTGAGCTGTGATTATGAAGCGCCCATGCTTGCATAATTCAAATTATGTTCTTAATTTTGAATTAGCACAATTGCAATAAATTATTCAAAAAAAAGCTGTGGTGTTTCTCCCTGTTAAACTCTGACATGATTTCAAATATTGTTTTCTTCTTTTTCCCCTGCTTAAATGTAAACACATATCACAGAAGATGAAGAAAATATTTACTGATCTACAAGATCATCACAATAACACAAAGATCTCTGAAGGGGAAGAAGAGTATAAAATATCATGAGATGCAATGGCCTAATCCAACTCTCTGGATTACCCTATGAGCATAAAGAACAATAGAATCCCTACCCTAACTCTGGAAGAACTTTATAAGCTCAATTTTGTTACCTAAATAAATTAATTGCTTATTATTGCAGCACACTTTGGTATGTGGAGCATCCCTTCCACAGGCTGAGTGATATAAGCCAAGATCTACAAATGAGCCCTGCCCTGAAGGACTGGCACTTGTGAGTGAGATAGAGTTTGCCAGAGCATCTTAAATAATAACAGATAACTTTTTTTGGACAACTGGATCCATCCTCACTTGTCTGTTGCTCTGCTGAGCTCTATCATGGTTCCTGGAAGACAGCCCTGCATGTTACACAACTTTGCTGCTTCTAAAGTTGTAGGCAGCAGAGATCATCTACATGATTTAGGTTTTCAAATAAAATGGTAGGTGACTAGACAAAATGAAATCTCTCTCAAATTGCGTATGTGAGGATACAAATTGTATGGGAAAGTTCTACTGTGGTGTTCTTTGTAGTGTTAAATATTGTTTTATAAGCAATGTTTCCTGTTTTTTCCTCACATCCTAGTGTCTCTGCTTTACCTGTCTTGATTCTAATCAGTTTTTAATTCTGGCTTTTGATCCATACTCCATTCATAGTTCCCACTGTCAGCTTTCAATTTTTCTTTACTTCCTCCATTTAATTATTAGCTTCTCTTCAAATATTTAATAATGTATTTCTAACCCTAAGATTTTCTGCTTTTCTTGTCTGGCTAGATGTAGTCAGATGGGACAGCATCTCTAGCCGAGTCTTGCTATTCTCCTTCCAATGAGATCTCCACACACAGTTAATGATAAATAAGTTCCCATAGTTTCCTTGCTCCATCTTCTGTTTGTTTGGTTTAGCTTTTTTTTTTTTTAATCCAGACTATGCCCCATGTGCGTTGATATGGATGAATTTTTAGGGAATTACCCTTACTAGGTATTTCTGAGAATAGTTTTAATCTGATTTTATATGTAGCCAATTTTTCTGAGATTCTCTTAGGCAAAACCAATTTCCTTTTATCTTCCCAGATTTAAAATGCTTGAACTAAACCACCTAAAACAAGAAAGGAGAAAAAGAAAAAAGATAAATGTTTTGAAAATTTAAAATCCATGCTCCCCTGTGTTCCTGCAAAGAGTTTGATTAATTTTTAAAAATAATCATTGATCTTGGAGAGCAAAATGAAAGGCCATGTGAAAATCTGTCATGCTACTAAATACATCTATTAACCAGCACTGAAGAAATGGGGCGTGGAGTGTGTGCTGATCAGATTAAACAACCAACCCCAAAGTAATCTTGATTCCATTTATATATAATAGGGGGGAAAGGAAGAAAGAAAGAATGCAAATCCATATATTCAGCAGTCTCTGGATTTTCTAGCAACTTCAAGTCCTTGGAAAAGAGTTAATATTTATCAGTTACTGCATGGCACTGTGCTCTGACTTGATATTTCTTGTGCTGCTCTTTTCATTTTTACCTTATCAATCTTAGTGAAATAACATGAAAGGCAAAAGTATAGCAACCCTTCATAGCCATTTCCTCTCTTTTTTATCTCAGAGTATTTGCTGTCTCATGATCTTCACATTCCTTCTTGTTGCTCAGCCATGTAAAGGATGCATAAAAATTCCAAACACTTGAATGTCCCCTGTACCAGATAAAGGAGTAAACAAACACATATCCTCACAACTCTGTAGGGTGTGATTCCGCACCATTTTCCTGATGACAAATTAGACTACAATGGACTTAAGGTGAGAGTTAACTGCAAGGCTTGCATCTGAAGTTCAGGTTTCAAATTAACAGTTAAAAGATGCCCATACAAACTATCAAGTCTTTTGAATTTGCAATCCTCTAGCTGCCAATCTTGTGAGACATGAATCACTGATAGAAAAACTTCTTACATTTCTGTTTTTAGTCACAGCTAGTAGCTGAACAATAACAGCATCTCCTACCATGTCCTGCCCAGATACTGAAATAAATGAATTTAAAATGACTGCATTTAAGTATCTGCCTAAAAACCTTTGTTTTAAAGTAAATTCTAAAGCTGGACAAAAATTGTTGCTTTTATTTTTCCTTATATAGACATGCTAGAGAGGGACTCTTCATTAGGGACTTTAGTGACAGAACAAGGGGTAATGGGTTTAAATGTAAAGAGGAGAAGTTTAAATTCGATATGAGGAGGAAGTTGTTTACTGTGAGAATGGTGAGGCACCGGAATGAGCTGCCCAGGGAAGTTGTGAATGCTCCATCACTGGTGGTGTTCAAGGCCAGGTTGGACAGAGCTTTGGGTGGCATGATTTAGTGGGAGGTGTCCCTGGCCATGGAAGGGGGGGTTGGAACTGGATGAGCTTAAGGTCCATTCCAACCCTAACTGTTCTATGATTCCATGATCCCATGGCTTCCCTGTGCAAGGTCTATTACAATATGTAGTAGGACAGAAACTACAGTGCATGCAACAAATTTATTTGGGTCCTTAGATCATGCAGTACCCTCATAGCTTTGAGGAAAAATGCAAGTGGTATTTCACACCTGCTTCTTCTTTCAGAGTAGGAAAGTTAGGAAGTTAATCGTAAATATAGTTAGAACAGTTAGAATACTTAGAACCTGAAAACTGATCCACTTACCAAATGGCTTTTTTTTTAACCAAGGTAATTCTCCTTTTGTGGTAGCCTTGAATAGCTGTGTGCACGTGAACACACGTATCATGTTCTATACACTATACATAGTATATTCTATATATATTGTACATACAATGTTCAAAATAGCCTTTTTTGTTTTATCACAAGTATCAGTAACTCCAAGAATCACTGGATAATCTAATTGTAAGACCTTACATAAGACAAGGCATATGTATATTACTTGCAAGTTGCTATAAATGTTATAGCCATAATTCTGTAATATTTCTAAGATATAAAGATCCATTCAAACTAATTTCAGTTGGAACATAGTTTCCAATTCCCTTAAACATTTAGGGAAACTAATGGGAAAGTTGATTTTGATAGCAATGAGGATCTTACAATTTTGAGGGAGAGAAAGGGTGGAAATGGGGAACAGGGGAACGAGAAAAGTTTTCTTTTGTTTTCAATTACACTACAATGGTAATGTATAAAACTGTGAATTGCGCTTTTTTCAGTCAGAGACTAATATTTTCAATTAAAGGATTATGCTTCTGCCCACTGAGCTCAGTTTGTCTCAGTCAAGATTTTGCCCATGATGTTACCTGAACTGCATTCTAGGTTAAAGGAAAAAAATAAAAGTGCAACCCTCTAAGCCATTTGCAATTCAAATGGGAGTCTTCCAACAAAACTGCAGTGCATCAACCCAGAACAAACAACTCATCAAACCCCATAAACATGGCATGATCCCAGTAATGAAAAATGAGCTTTGCAACAGCCTGTAATTAGCATGGGAATGACAGGCATATTCTAAACCTTTCTGAACATATGGGTAATTATTGAAGAGCTATGACAGTAATGCATCAACACGCCGATCCATCTTACTGTGGATCTACGTTCTGGCTGCCTCTCAGTGGATCTTAACATGACATTCACTAATTTGGTGGAAACCTCATCACCCAAGAGCAATTATAGGGTTTTATCCATAATGAGAAGGAAAATTCTAAGAATCATCAATTAAAAGAAGTGTTGAGATTCCAGATAAGCACCCTAAAATATTTTATATTTGCAATCTGCAGTTTTTTCAACCTTATAATTCATTGGTGGGGATTTTGAAATTTCTGCAATAACAGGCTTTTGCTTGTAATAGAATCATAGAATAACAGAAGAGTTAGGGTTGGAAAAGACCTTAAGATCATCCAGTTCCACCCCCCCTGCCATGGCCAGGGACACATCACACTAAACCATGTCACCCAAGGCTCTATCCAACCTGGCTTTGAACACCTCCAGGGATGGAGCATTCACAACTTCCCTGGGCAACCCATTCCGGTGCCTCACCACCCTCACAGTAAAGAACTTCCTCCTTATAACCAATCTAAAGTTCCCAGGTTTAAGTTTGAACCCATTACCCCTTGTTCTGTCACTACAGTCCCTAATGGAGAGTGCCTCTCCAGCATCCCTGTAGCCCCCCTTCAAATACTGGAAGTCTACTATGAGGTCTCCATGCAGCTTTCTCTTCTCCAGGTGGAATGGCCCAACTTTCTATCTTCATACGGGAGGTGCTCCAGTCCCATGATCATCCTCGTGCCCTCCTCTGGAGTTGATCCAACAGTTCCATGTCCTTTTCATGTTGAGGACACCAGAACTGCACACAATACTCCAAGTGAGGTCTCACAAGAGCAGAGCAGAGGGGCAGGATCACCTCCCTCGACCTGCTGGTCACGCTCCTTTTGATGCAGCCCAGGACATGGTTGGCTTTCTCGGCTGCAAGTGCACACTGCAGGCTCATGTTCATTTTCTCATCGACCAACACCCCCAAGTCCTTCTGTGTAGTGTTGCTCTGAATCTCTTCCCTGCCCAACCTGCAGCTGTGCAATAAGAAATTCTGCAATAAGAAAGTAGAAGAGGGGAAAGAATGAGGGCCTGTACAAAATAAGTCAAAGATGATGACTGTGGACTTCATCAAGAGCCTTACAATTGTAAACCTATTTCCACAGAAGCTCTTGGATCTCTGAAAGTTGGAAATTAGTAATGCTTTGTATTATGGTGGTATCTTGAGGAGAAAGAAGAAACCTTAGTGATGAGTGTATTGTCCAGAAAAAATAAGCAATAAAACCAGAAATCCAGGTTGAAAACACTGAATGAATCAAATAGCACCTAGCAGAAAAGCATATCCACTATTACTACCTGCTTAGAAAAGGAAAACTGGCATGCTGGAGGACAAATTGTCATTGATCTGTTTATTAATGTTTGCAGGAATAATCTTGTCCTGCCATCAACATTCAAATTTTATTTATGCTCACAGCTAATTAGCTTCTTTGCAGTGGTATTGGAAAGGAAAGATTAAACTGGATACTGTAATAAAAATCCCTAAGTCTAATTCATCAAGCTTTTCACCCTAAAACTCCTTTTTGCCACCACTAAAGCTTAAAAATGGCTTGCAGTTTGATTTTCATTTTAGATGTGTAGAAATGGGGTTGGGGAGAGAGGGGGAGTGAAGAGAGAAGGAGAAAGGCTGGGGATAATATTCACCTTTGCACAAACACTTCTCCTAGTCTAAGCTATATAGCAGAAGAAAAGACAGGAGTGAGCTGACATCAATCATTTTGATGGATCTTTAGTTTTTGTTCATTGTTCTATTGATCCCTTTCAGCACTATTTCATAGGTAGATTGCAACAAAAGTAATTTCTTATTAGGTCTCCATTTCAGCTCATAAAACATATGACACAATAGGCTTTGGATGAAGGACAGGTTCCCTAAGAGAAAAAAAAAAAATCCCAGGTAAAAGCACAGATTTATTGATCTCTCCTTCAATAATAATGATTATAATCTAACCAAGCACTATTGCCTTAATAAATTATTCAGCTCTCCCTCCTCCACATTCCAACTGGATGCACTCCAAAAAAGAAAAATTCAATCACTAAATGCTGAAAATACAGCCTTCGCTATGCAGTGAGCCATGAAAATGTTAAAACCATGTTAAATAATAACATATTTAACAGAAACAGAAACACTTTGGCCCGAAGCCCAGCTGACCAGCAACTGGGGAAAGAAAACATAAGTCCTGGAAAGGAGGGGAAGAGTTTTTGTCATCTTTTCCCATTTTCTAGGCAAATTTAAGGGCACCTTTTTCCCTCCTCTGCCACGTTTTCTCTTACAATGGAGCAATGACAACTGTTCCCTTAACTGTAACTCTCTCTTCTGTGTGAGAATACAACCCTGTGGGTTAAGCTGAAGACTTACACTCATTTATCAAGTGTCTTCATTTCACCCCAAATTTCAGGAACGTTTCAGTGTCATGGCTTTTACTGCCTAGGGCTGCTCCTGAGATATCCTGCTCTGAAGCAGAGATTTCTGGAACAGGGAGTGCTCTCTACAGAAATAAAGCTGGCAAAGGGCCATTTTGCTCATCAGCTTAAGATCTTGTCACCTTGTTTTAATTTGTTGAAACTTTCATGCTGATGTCTCATTCAAAGTTCCTGGCATGATTAAGATATACTATACATTCACAAAAAATGTAACCCTTTATGCTTAGTATGCTTATACATTCTAAGGATCTGAGTATTTCCTGCTTTTGAATAAAAACTTGAAGAAAGAGAGGGAAGATGGGCATAAAAGAGATAACATTTCTAGAGAGCCGAGATACATTAAAAAGAAATATTTCATATAACTACTCTCAAATTAACCTCTATGCCACAGTTAGAGTACATAATTATGCATCTGGATTGCTAGGGAAACACTTGTCTACCAAGATGACACTGGCTGAAGATAGGAGTGGGTAGAGGCTTCAGTCATTTAAGATAAGATTAATGATTTAAACTATAAAGATCTCACATTAACTTTCCATAAAGGTCAAAAGAATCATATAGCAACAAATTTCCCTTGTGATTATAATTCATGTAGCTTTAAATCAAGGACAACGCTTAAAAGCATGCATGCCTAGCTTGATATAACCCAATAATGAATTTTTAAATAAGAGTACTTATTTTAAGAGAAGTTACCTCACTTCATGGAAGTAATTAGCTGGGATGTTTGATAGATCAACCAGATGAGATAGTATTTATACAGACTGTTAAAAGTAATGTTTGCTGTTAGTGGGTTTGGGTGTATTTGTGTTTGTGTGTCAAGGTTTTCGTAGCAGGGGAGCTACAGGGATGCTTTCTGTGAGAAGCGGCTGGAACCTTACCCTATGTACCGTAGAGACAATGCCAGCCAACTCCGAGACAGACTCACTGCTGGCCAAGTTTGAGCCTATCAGCAACAGTGGTAGCACCTCTTGGATAATGTATTTAAGAAGTGAAAAAGAAAACCTGCTCAATATCAGGAAGGGAATTTGGGAGCAAAGTTGAGCTCAGGAAGAAGGAAGCGTGCAGGAAAGGTGGTTTTAGGGTTTTTTATTTCTCATTATCCTACTCTGATTTCATTGATGATAAGTTAAACTAATTTGCCCAATACGAGTCTATTTTGCCTATGACGGTTATTGCTGAGTGATCTCTTCCTCATTTCAGCCCATGAGCCTTTCATCATACTTTTCCCTCTGCTGTCCAGCTGAGGAGGAGTGATAGAGCAGCTTTGGTGGGTGCTGGTCAACCCACCACGTTTGGAAACTATTCTTGTGATTTGAAGTCAGTGCTATCAAATGCAAGTGTAGCTCACTTTAAGCAACAGAGAATTCCACAAAGTGAATCCAACTTTCTGTTTAAAATACTCAGAACCTATTTTTTCAAATCTGATGTACAGTAAATTCAAAGTCATTGTAAAGCAAGAATATACACAATTTTAAATTCTTCCTTTTGAAAGAGTCACAACACCCTTCTGATATTAAAATCAGCAGGGTATAAATAAAAATTCCCTCTCAAAACCAAACTCCATCAGTGTTTTACAATCTGTTGTGATGGTTACTAAAATAGCTTCACTTACAAAAGGTACCAAACATGTTACAGGTGTAGGTAATGCAATAAAGCTTTTAAATCTCATTTCATACACACAGTCACACAGTGCTTTACAGTGTGCGCATGTGCTCCATGTGCAACTTTTGCTGATCTTTAAGGCTGTCAGAATTGATCGTAACTAACTTTGAGCAGATTCTTCTAAACCACAAGTGTCCACAAAAGGCCTGCTCTAATTCAGCATAACATATTCTACTTTTTGCTGGAGACAGATACTAGATGACCAAAACAAACAGCCTATCTCCATAATATTTATTTGCCCAAACACCTTCCAGCTAGCCCCATATAAATGCCACCTTACATAGAAATAAAATGTGCTACAAGTGATTTCAAGATGCTTTCTAGCTTCACTTCTCCTGGTAGGGATGGATAGGGAGAAGCAATGGACTTCCTAAAATTATAGTGACCAAAACTGGAAAGAAAAAGAAGAAGAAAAAGAAAAAATTCTCAATATAGTTGTTTCTTTCTCGAAATACAATCCCCTTTGAATTTGCAGATATTTTCCCACATTCCAACCGGGACCAAGCGTCTTTGCAATTCTGTTGTTACTGGTTTTTTTTGACAGTCATACTCAGAGTAGGCTGATTGTCAGATACTATAGAAATCCTAAATAATCTGTGGACAGATTACATATAAGATAGGTATTATGACATATGAAATGCTTGCTTCCCCTGGAGCAAACAGCTTCCATATATGATTCAAAACAATAGATGACCCTACCCATCAGAGAGCAGTGAGCATCCATTTTGTAGCAGTGAAGGCAGAAAAAGTATCCTCTGCTTATAACATGACATTATTTTCACTTATGAATGGTAATACAGGGTGAGGTGGCCTGTGACAGCAGGGAACTGTATTTGTTGTAAGGTTTCTTCCCTGAAAATAGAAACTTTGTTGTTGGCTTCATCTGTACCTGATGTGTATAGCACGTTTTTGCTGCATCTCTGTGGGCAAACTGATCTATTTGAAGATGTCCTTTCTCATTGCAGGAGGGCTGGATCAGATGACTTTTGAAAGTCCCTTCCAACCCAAACTATTCTATGATTCTATGATTTATTATGAGTCATGGCATATTCAAAACCTCACAAGCCCTGAATCAGTTAAATTGACACTCCATGGTTAAAAGAAACATTTCAATGAAGATTGTCCCGTATAAATTCAGAATAGCAAAGCTGTTGTGTGAATTCTCTACAGTGAAGACAGTAATATTACAAAGCTGGCTACTTCTACACCTAGTTTCATGTCTGTTATTCAACATTGCTTCATACCCCAAGATGTTCTTTCAAAGCCAGCTCTGAAATGCATAAAACTGCATCCTAGATATTTGAGCATGGAAATTCAAATGCAGCCAAGGAGAGATACTGGCTGGCAGATTCCTCAGGGGGAGTGTGCAATTATTCAGAGTGAAAAGCAGGATAGGAAGGTATTGACAGATCTGAACTATTGAATTTAGGAGTAACTGGGCAGGCAATGATATTGACTCTCAATGAATTTTTCACTCAGGGCAAGATTTAATCTCTGAGAAAACCGATCTTAATGTAAAGATGTATGAGTTAATTGTTTGCCCAACAGAAAACCTCAAAGCAGAAAAGTAAAGTGAACATCCTAAACCTCACTGAACAGCGCAGATTCAAGTTTTGAGTTACTCTTTCTCTCTCGCACACACCTTCTCAGCCTATGCGAATTTCTGCCCATCAGTTAGACCATAGAATTGCAAATGGGACTCTGATTTCTACATACAATCTGGCATCTCACAGTAAATATTTTATATTTTACATGTGTTTGTTTCTAAGAGACAGGATTTAATAAGCCAGCATTTTAGAGCTGAAATATGTTTCAGGTTTTAAAACATTTTACCAGCAAAAATTGAACGCTTTTTAAGGGGAGACATTGATTATCCCATACTGGAAAAGAAAGTAAATTAAACCAAAGATCCTCGTCCAGGTTAATCCTGCAGGTTTGCAATGGTGTTAGGAATGGAAAACAGACCTTCCAACTCAATCAAACCCTACAGCCATCTCTGCCTCTCAAGTAAAAGTGCACCCCTTAAAGCCACACAACATTTTGCACAAGAAAAAAAAAAGTCACATTTGACAATACTGATAAAATTTGAAATTACAGATTTGCACATATTAAGGCATTATAAAATATTTTTGAAAATGAGCAATCAATAAATGGAATTTCTGGACAAGTAGAAAATCCTGAAGTTTGCATTTCACCTGTGTGCACACTGGCATACACTACTAGGAGTAACAGAATAAGCAGCCACTACTAGCAGAATACACAGTTCTAGATTTTGAAAAGGCAGAGTTAATTGCCCAGATGCTGAATCGAGTCACGCCTAATTGCAGGAAGAACATCAAAGAAGGAGTAAAGTCCAAAATGCCATCTTTGTATTATATATTAGCTCTAAGGCAAAAACTAGAAGGCGTCTTTAAATCATCAATTTATTATCCTTGGTTTCTGCCCTTATGCACCCCATCTTCTTCACTGACACTGCAGTGAATTTAGGCAACGTTGGAGGTAAGTCTCTTTCTAGGATGCATCAAGACTTCGGTGCCTAGGCCTCCTTCTAAATCTCAGCTAAAATGTCTGGCTCAATGTTATAAGAAAGTTGAAGATAAACAAAGTCTTCAAGAAAAGAAGAATCATCATTCAAATGGGTTGCAATGTATTGGCAAGTTGTTGGATCAGCTCTTCTTTTTGCATAGATTATTTCAGAAGATGGGAAATAGTCCATAAGGTTCCACAGTGAACTGTTTTAGAATATATAATCTGATTTATTTTTTCCTTATTGCAATTTGGTAAGGAGAACTGTAAGGTTATTTGGAATTACTTTAGAAATTTCAGTGATTCATAAACTGCCAGTGTGAGGAATCTGAATATATTATGGAGAACTAGGTTGGTTCCTGCCCTGAACAAACCCCTATTTTAAGTCCACGAAACTTGAGACTTGGAACCTCTGTAAATTATTTATTGAAGAATTGTTTATGCACAAAGGCATGTTATATACCCATAAATGCCTACCAGAACAAAAGCCACATTCAAATAATAAACAAACAATTTTATGGTAAAAAATGCTTTCATTTGAAAAGCAAACTATGATGGTGAGAAAGATATTACAGTGACTAAATATACTAGGTTTCCAAGACAGCACCATATCTTATGTTTTTCTTCATTTTGTTTTGTTTCATTTAATGGAAATGGAACTTAAATCAAATTCAGAGGGTGAACGGAGAACAGTAATTGTATACACAGTAACATTGCCATCCAAAGATTTGCCTCCCTTAGCTGTCTCATTCTAAGACATATCTGTCTAGCACTGCAAAGAACAAAACAGTTCAGTGAAGAAATTTAACCTTTACTCAGCCAAATAAATTTGAAAAGATATTTACTGTGAGAGTGGTGAGGTCCTGGCACAGGCTGCTCAAGGAATTTATGGATGCTCCGTAGAATCATAGAACATTTAGGGTTGGAAAGGACCTGAAGATCATCTAGTTTCAACACACCTTCCACGGGCAGGGACACCTCCCACTAAACTATGCCACCCAAAGCTCTGTCCAACCTGCCCTTGAACACCACCAGTGATGGAGCATTCACAACTTCCCTGGGCAGCCCATTCCAGATGGACAGTGGCTTAGCAACTTCATTTGCAGCTCCTTCAGGACCCGCGGATGGATTTCATCAGGTCCTGTGGACTTGTGCATTTTCAGGTTCCTAAAACGGTCTCGAACCAGATCCTCTCCTACAGTGGACCCAGGGTCTTCATTCTCACAGTCCCTGCATCTGCCTTCCAAGACTTGGGTGGTGTGGTCAGAGCATTTGCCAGTGAAGTCCGAGGCAAAGAAGTCATTAAGAACCTCAGCCTTCTCCAAATCCAGGGTAGCCAGTTCTCCTGATAGCTACTGGAGAGGGCCCACGTTATCCCTAGTCTGTCTTTTATTGGCAGTGTACCTATAGTATCCCTTGTTGTTATCTTTAACATCCCTAGCCAAGTTTAATTCTAAGTGGGCCTTAGCCTTCCTAACCTGCTCCCTAGCTTCCCGGCAACATCCCTGTATTCTTCCCAGGCCGCCTGTCCTTGCTTCCACCTTTTACAAGCCTCTTTTTTCCTTCTGATTTTTCTCAGTAGCTCCTTATCCATCCAAGGGGGTCTCCTGGCCCTCCTGCTGCACTTCCTTCTGGTAGGGATGTATCGCTCCTGAGCATGCAGCAGGTGATCCTTGAATATCAACCAACAGTCTTGGCACCCCTGCCCTCTAGGGCTACATCCATGGAACCTTACTAAGCAGGATCCTGATGAGGCCAAATTCTGCTCTCTTGAAGTCCAGGGCAGTGAGCTTGCTGCACGCTCTTCTCACTGTCCTGAGGATATCAAATTTGATCATCTCATGTTCACTGCAA
>JANRGW010030021.1:6450-16672 GCA_024733675.1 Psilopsiagon aymara
TAGATTGGATATGAGGAAGAAGTTCTTTCCTGTGAGGGTGCTGAGGCACTGGAATGGGTTGCCCAGGGAAGTTGTGAGTGCTCCATTGCTGGCGGTGTTCAAGGCCAGGATGGACAGAGCCTTGGGTGGGATGGTTTAGTGGGAGGTGTCCCTGCCCATGGCAGTGGGGTTGGAACTGGGTGAGCTTAAGGTCCTTTCCAACCCGAACTGTTCTATGATTCCTTCTGCTGGCTCTGCCCATCAGACCCAGTGTGTAAAACCTGTGCATCTCCTACCTCCCTGCAGGGACAATGGCTCTGCAGAGATGACAGTGACAGTGCCTGCTATCATCACCGAGTGGGAAGCGGGGATGCTCTGCACAACCCCTCTGGGCTTGGGGATGGCCCCTGCCACCACCATCACAACCTTCAAGCCCTTCTTCGTGGTGCTGGCGCTGCCCTATGCTGTGGTCCAGCATGAAGCCTTCACCCTCATGGCCACTGTCTTCAACCGCCTGCAGCACTGCCTGAGGGTGAGCGGGACCGGGCAGGGGGCTCTGGGTTGGGGGCCTGGTGGTGGCTGAGGAAGCTGTGTCCATGGTCCGGCAGGTCCGGGTGATGCTGCTGGAGACGGTGGAGCTGGAGGTGCTGGGGAGCTCAGATGAGGTGAACGGTGGTTGTGTGTGCGCAGACGAAAAAAGGACCTTCCAGTGGGACGTGCGAGCCACCGGCATGGGTATGCAAAGGGATGGGGATGGGGTAGGAGAGCCCAAACACTGCTTGAAACCCTCCTCTTTGTCACTGCTTTTCTGATCCTTTCCTCCCCCTCCCAGCTTCCTCTCCCCTCTTTCCCCTTTCCCTTCTCCACTCTCCAACCTATTCCCTCTATTTCCCTGTCCCATTGTATCCATTGCACCCTCCTCCTTCCCCATGTCCCCAGGGTGGCTCTGAGCTGCAGCCACCCCCTAAGGCAGTATCACTGTAATGTCCCCATCTCCCTCCACAGGGGAGGTGAATGTCACTGTCATCGCCAGGGCCTTGCAATCTGAGGAGCTCTGTGGCACCGAGGTGCCCATGGTGCCAGCCCACCACATGGACACTGAGACGAAGCTCCTTGTAGTGCAGGTGAGCATAGAGGTGCTCGTGCCACCCTCTTGCCAGGACCAGAGCTGCACCCAAAGCCCATGGAGCAGAGCAGAGCATCTCCCCATCCTTCAGCCAGGGTGGATGGAGCTTGTGGGTGCTGCAGCGTGCACCAAGTGCATCCATGCTCAGTGGGACCGTCACCCACCATCAGTGGGATGGTGCCTTCCCTTCCCTGTTGGGGTGAGACTGGTACATTTGGGGCTGCCGGGTGTGTGATGTTCTCATCACACCATGCATGTGGCTGCTCCAAGGACAGCCCGGGTGGCCCTAAGCTCTCAGGGGCCATCAGAGCCGATGGGCTGCTGGTCGGGTTCCAGGCAGAGTATTTATTGGAGGTCGAAAGGCATTTCTGGGACACAGAAGGGCTGAGTGACCCCAATCCATACATGCTGTGTTCCTGATTTTAGAGCCGCCAAGGCTGATGTGAAGGGAAACTGCAGCTGCGTGGCTCTCCCCCTGCTCCTGACCCATCACACCCCACCTGGCAGCCATGGTCTCGAGGGCTGGAAGCCTTCTTGCATCCCTTCATCCCTTTCACCAGACCCAGCAGGACCCTGAAGCAGCATGGTTGAGATGAGGACTCCAAAACCCAGCCCTGATGCCCACCATGAAGTTGTGGTTTCCCTTGAGGAGCAACCCCTTGGAGAGGGGATCGGGGCAGTTGAGCTGATCCAGGGCTGAAAAACACCTTGGGAAAGCAGTGCAAGCCTGATGGCTGGGCATGGAGAGGATGCTCAGGGCTGCCCTGACCCTGTCCCCGCTCAGCCAGGCTGAAAAGATGAGGAAAAATGCAACTGGGAATAAGCGAAGCAGAAGATGAGCAGCAAAATGCTGGCCTTGCAAGGAAGCTCCCTTTCTCCATGCTCTTTCCCACCATCCCTGCTCAAAGCCAACCCCAAAACACACTTTGTGTCGGGAGCACAACGCTCCCCTCCATGGAGTGGGGATGCACCTTCACTTTGCTTTGCTGAATAAAGAGCTGAGACCAAACCAGAGGGAGCGTTCGTTGCCCTGGCAAGGCAGCAGAAGCGGCAGCACAGCGTGGGGTCAGTGGTGCCTGGTCAGGAGGGGCTGGGGGACACTGGCTCCTGCTTCAGTCACTCAATGACAAACCCTCCATGTACTGTTTCCCCTCAGCATCCCCAAGGCAGAGGCAGAGTCCCCCCCACTCCCAAATTGATCTCCCTTTGGCCTCACTGCTCACAGTCCCCGCTGCATCCTGTGCTGATGGCCCTGAGCTCCTCTTCACATTGAACCACCCCCGGGATGCCTGTGGGTCACTGACCCACGTCCACATCCTGGGGCAGCAGAATGGGCTCAGGGCCATGCTCCCACCTTGTCTCCATGGGGGAGGCAGGGAGCAGTGTCCTCTGGACACAGACTGTGTGGGGCTGCTCCTGAAGGGCAGGGATCTGGGGTCAGGGCTGCATCCATGGGGACAGAGTGAGAGCCCATGGGAAAGAGGTCCACTCCATCCATAGCTTCCCGCAGCACTGCCTCTGCCCCTCCCCATACCCCATAGGGAAGGGGACTGCATTCAGAGCACTGCATGGCAGTCATGGAGCCTTCTCAACTTCCCTAAATTCCCACTAGGACATAAGGAGCCTGTGCCCAGGCTGGTGTCCACCTCCCAGCCCAGCATCCTTCTGTACCTGTGCCCGTAACTGAGCTGATGCAATTGAAGGAAACTGGGCAAAAAGACAGCCTGAGACCTGCACCCAGCCCGAAGGCTGCTCTGTGGCTAAATCTGAAGCACCTGGAAGCCAGCCCTTCTGGGACACCAGCTCACGCACTGTGCCCGTGATGTGCTGCCTGCTTTCGGTTTGGGGATTCACTCCTGCTCCCTCCTGCTGTGGTTTCCCACCACAGCAGCGTGTGTGGGGGTCCTGCCCTCTGGGTTTGAACCTCTCCAGCCTATGGGAACCCTTCCTCACATCACCAAACTCCATCAGAGCCTTGAACCCGGGAGGCTGTGGGCGGATGGCAAACACCTCCCTGGATGCATCTGCAGGTCCCTGTGCCAACCCTTGTTTGCTCACTGGATGGAGGGCAAAGATCTCACTGCAGAGCCAGCAGCAGGGTAGATGCAGGTCCACAGCAGTCCAGCACCTGGAGGAGGAGGCTGTGGCCATCCCCAGTGTCCTCTTGCATGTGGAGATGTGAGGTCTGTGCCTGTCCTCATCCTGCATCTTAGCACCTTGGGTGTCTGCAGCTCTCTGAGCCCCCTCTGGGTCTCTCTGTCCATGGCTCGTGTGAGCTGTCAGTATGCGGTGGAGCTCATCCCATGCATGTGGTTGTTGGCCAGGCTGGTGGGCTGTCCCTGCCCATGGCTGGTGGCTCTGGGATGGTTTATTGTAGGTGCTGCCTCACGTGCAGCTGATGTGTGAGCAGAGCCTTTGCTTTGCTGAGCTGGGAAGCCCAGAGGAGCCCAGAAGCAGAGCAGGGATGCTGGCCCTGCAACCCAGCACAGGGTTCTGTGCAGCCAGGACCTCTTCAAGGCCTCTCTGGGGTCAGTTCCGTGGCGTAGCTCATCCCCATGCCTCTCATGTCACCACTTCTCCTTGCCAGGAGTTAGGTGGTTGTGTCCCCCCATGCATGGGGACAGGATCAGGACCCCGCGTGCTGCAGTGTGGGGATGCTTCCCCATCATGGATGGTCACACATTGTCCTTGGGATGTCTCCACAGCTGACAAAGGAGGAGGACACCTTCACCTTCACCACCACGCAGGACTCCCCAGTGAGGAACATCCAAGCCAGCCACCGAGATGCTGTGCGACTGCTATGAAATGGGCGAGCCCTGCTGGGGATGTGGCCTTGGTGGGCACCACAGTGACCCAGAGGGGGCCTGGCTGAGCTTTCGATCGCCATTAAAGAGCTTTGGCTCATCAAGAGGAGCAGCTCACCCTCAGCTCATCCTTCCCATTGCAGGTAATCGCAGGGATGCTGCCTACAGTACACCCTGCAGCTCAGGTAGGGGCTGAGCCGGACAGGGCAGAGGGGTCACCCAACCACCGGGACCCTGATGGGGACTCACCGATCCTGAAGGGCCAACCTGGGCTGTGCTGAGCCCCTGGAGCCAGGGAAAGATGGGCCATGAGTCGGGATGGAGGAGCAGAGGGCCTGGAGCCCCGGATTAATGGATGGGGTCTTGCTGGGCAGACCTTGGGAAGTTGAGGTCATGAAGGACTCAGGTTGAGGGGTGCAGAGGAACTGTACCTCTTTGAGGGGGCTCAGACCCTCCCCCCCAGTCCTTCTGTGCTCCTTATGGAGCTCCCCATCCGTGGATTTTGGCTCATGCAGGGATGAGACACTGAGCTCCAAAGGATGGGGCTCAGCTGGAGGGACAGGGGCTCTTTCAGCACACCCGCACCTCATGTTGAAGACGCTGATGGTCAGGAGCAGGGAAGCTTCCAGCACAGCCTGAAGCCATGCAGCTGGAACCCTCTGCTCATCCCAACTCCCTCAGCCACTGAGAACCAGGACAAGAGACAGCCTGTGCTCTTATCCTGACCCCAGCCCTGGCCCTCCAGGAGTGCAGAGCACGGCTTGAGATGGTCTCAGCTCCCTCTGGACTTTGTCACCTCTCCCTTTAGCAGCTTCCACCCCACCACAACCCCATGCTTCCCATCCCTGACACTAACACCGTACCACGGCCACCATGAGGGCTGTAGGGACTCCTCTGCAACTGGATTCAGGCACTGCTGACGGGGAGAAGCCACAGTCCTCTGGCCCCATGCCTGGCTCTAAATCAACACTGGCCCAAGCACGACTTTCCTCTTGGTCTGTCTTTCCTGAACTTGCAGGGTTCCACGTGGGGAGGGTGGCAGGGATGGGGGGTGCAGGGATGGGGGGGCTGCTCTGGACTGCATTGGCTGGGACAGGGTGGGTGCCGGTCTGGCCATGGTGCTGGCTGGGTCCTCTGCCACTCAAACATGAAGGGAAGCAGGACACATCCCGGTACAACCTCAGACCAGGGTTTAATTCTGCTGTAACCAAAGAGCTGCTCTGTGCATACCCCTGATATGCATCTGCCCGAGGGCTCGGTGACAAGTATGGCCCAGGGAGCCGTCCCCTTGAGCCACAACCTCCCTGGGGACAGTGAGGTTCGGTGTGGTTGCTGGTGCCATCTCCACAGAGTCAGCAATGGTGACAGAGCTGGAAGGTGGGCAATGCTACAGCGCTGAGGCCAAATAAACCCTCCCTGCCCCACCAGAGGACAGGAGGCAATGCCACATCAAGGCACCAGCTAATAACAACGTGTGTCTGTCACAGTCCTGTCCCCAGGTTCGGGCAGTGGCAGGATGAGCAGGCAGCTCCCAAGCCGAGTCCCTTCCTGTGGATGGAGCTGGTCCCATGTCATTTATGGCGTTTCTTCTTCTGCTCTTTGCGTTTCTGAGCCCGCACGTCCTTCTTCAGGCGGCTGTCAACAACCTTGAACTGGCCCTTGACCCCAGGAGGGCGGCGCACGCGGGGTCCCACACCTTTCTTAGCCACCAGGTAGGTGACCTGCCGCTTCTCCTTGGCCAGCCCAGCCTTCTTGTAGATGCTGGGAGAGAACGGCAAGAGGTGAGACCGAGACCCTGGCCCAACTCCACCAGCTTGGCCCCAAGATGGGGCTCCTTTGCTTTCTCTATCACCCCTCAGCATGACCCAGACCCAGCCCAGCCTTTGCCAACCCTGCTGGGTTACACACAGGAGCTGTCCCTGTGTGGTGGCTGCAGGGACAAGGCATCATGAACTAGCCCAGCACAACAGGCAGGATCTGGACCTCGGCTTCACCACTCACCGCCGCAGCTGGGCCACCTTCTCCCGCTCCGAGATATCCACTGTGCTCACCACAGCCTCTGCTTTCTTCTTCATCTGCTCCATCTTCTTCAGCATCTGTGGGCACAGCGAGAGAGAGGGAGAAGGGGGATTTGAGGAGGGATGGAGCACCAGGGAGGGGGGAACAGAGCCACACACAGGTCCACAGCCCCACTCACCCGCCGCTTCTTGCGGGCTTTGGCCTCTGCCACCTTCTTGATGGGGCGGGCGTTGATCTCGCGCCAGCGCTGCCGATAGGCCTCGACCGTCTGCCGGTCCACCGGGACCTGCCGGCGCCGGTGCTGCTGCTCTTCCTCCGTGAACCATGTCGGCAGCTCACCCTCATCCTCATTAAAGGAATACCTGGGGGGGGGACTCAGGTGAGTGTAAGCAGGATGTGGGGTCTCCTCACCAATCCATCTACCTGTTCCCAGTCAGTAGAGCGAGTACCTGTTGAAGGAATCATCAATCAAGTCCCGCTTGGCCTTCTTGGAGGTGGCGATGACAGAGCCAAGGGCTAAGCCCTCTGCATCCAGGACACGGGCTCTTTTCACTGCAATATATAGACTGGTTAAAGCTTGACCTACCTAGAAGCAGCCCTGGGAAAGCCTGGTGTGATCCTGCATCCAGTCCCTGAAGAGGGACTCACACAGTTTCACTGGGCACACATGGGTCCAGGAGCTCCCAGCACTCACATGGGTTCTCAATGGGCACCACCTCAAAGCCACATGGCTCAACCCGGCCCCGTTTCCTTCCCACTGGTGCTGGCCTGCAGAGAGGAGAGTGGTCAGGGCTGGGGTGCTCACCTCACCTCCCAGCTCTCCAGGACTGTGGAGCTGTGAGAGAGCATCCAGACCATCCTTCTCCCAGGCCTCACCTCTCATCATCACTGCTGCTGCTGTCATCATCACTGCTCTGCTCATCCTGCGCTTTACCAGTGTCAGGTCCTGTGTCTGTGGCAGGTGGGGGCTCAGCTGGAACTTCCTCCTGGGGCACTTTCTTCTTCTGCTCCTTCCTTATTGCTTTGTCTGGGGAACAGGAACCACTGGGTGAGAAAGGGTTGAGGGAAACCCCACTGCAGATCATTCCTCTAGACACCCAGCTCACTAGCTGTGCAATGGCACAGGTTGGAAACAACCTCTGAAGATCTCCAGGCATGCTCAGACCCACATCTCCACCATGGTGTGATCCAGTGCCTTGGGGATGTCGCTCTGTGCCGCCTGCAGTCCTCACTAACCTTTCTGAGACTCGCGCTGTTTCTCAGCCAACATCTGCGACTGCTCCAGCTCCAGCTCCTCATCTGCATCATCTTCAATGCCAGCAAAGGCATCCTGGGGATGGGGAGCAGCGGGTCAGCGCACACAGGGAAGCTGCTGGGCTGAGGCTGCTATTGTGGGCCCAGCAGGACTCACCTTCCCAAACCACAGGTTTGTCTGCCGCTCCTCCAGCACTGACTTCTCCTCCAGGGGTACCAGCAAGGGATTCTCCTGTTCCTCCCCTTCTTCCTCATCTTCCTTCTGCCTAAACTTCACCCTGTAACAAGCAGCACCAGGATCAGACCCCCCAGACAGGATGGGGTGTGCCCACTGCTGGGTTCTCTGCCCAGGGAGGTCTCTCCTGCTCTCACCTCTTTGCACCCTGCTCTCGCCTCTCCCGCTCCAGCCGGCGCTGCCGGGCCTCTATCTCAACCAGCTCCTCCGGGTCCAGGTCGCTGTCCAGGGACACATCGTCCTCTCCTTCTTGATCCGAGACATAAATGTCATCGTCCCCAGGTCCTAGCTCCAGGAGGGCATCTGCTGATGCCATGTCCCCCCGGGTCACCTCGTTCAGCAGCTGCAACACAAATAAAACAAGTCTTTAGTTACAGGCACTTGCCCACCACTGTCCCAGCCCCAGTAGCTCTGGGAGCCTGGCCTCCCCCTGCCCCACACACCGGGGTCTTGTGGATAGTTCGGAGGGAGAACATGCTGGTGTCACCATCATCAGCAATGGAGACGCCAGGGAGGTCCATCTTCAGCTCCACACGCTCACGCTGTTTCCGCTGCTCCTTCAGGATCTTCTTCTTCTTTCTGGAAGAGGCAAAGGAAGGAGGCTACACTCGGCTTATTCCCTCCACCCCCTTCCACATCCCAATGGCTCATCCACTGCCACATCAGTGACAGATCTCCCTCACAGCACTGGGATCTCCCTGTGAGGGCTCCCCAGTGGGGACAAAGGGGGCCTGTTCCAGCCTGGAACAACTGCTTCACCTGCTTGGAGGAGCAGATGACCCTGAGGACCCCAGACCCACAAACCCCACCTGTCAGCAGAGGTCAGGGTCTGACACTACCACCCTCTGTGCCCACGGCTGGAGCCTCCTGTGCTCCCCCATCTCTTCTCATGAGAGATCCTTTTACCTCTTTAACTCTGCCAGCTCCTTGGCCTTCATCTCTGCCAACACCAGCTCTACCTCCTCCTCTTCCTCTTTCACCACCTCATCAGCTGCAGCTCCTGGCGATGTCTTCTTCTCTTTCCTCTCCTCCTCTTTGCCTTCCTCCTCTTCCCCAGAGCTCAGGCTAACAAAAGGAAGGAGCTCAGACCACCTCTCCTGGTGGCAGACCCATCCCACCACGCTGGACCTCTGGGGCAACCTTCCTGTCCCTACTTGATATCCAGCTCCTTCGCCTGCTCCTTCAGCTTTTTGGCCAAAAACCGCCGCAACTTCGTCCTCCAGTTCAGCAGAGCTCTGTGTGGGGAGGCAGAGAGTTAGAGACAGCCACCAGGCCCAGCAGCCAGCCTGTCCCAGTCACCCCCAGTACCTGAGCTCTTTCCTTCCCAGCACACGGATGTCCTTACAGCACTGCCGCAGCTCCTCTGTGGTGGAGCTGTGGTTCTCCAGCTCACCATCCCCCAGTGTGATCTGAGCAGAGCAGAGGGAAAGAACTGTTCCCCTGAGCTGCAGCCCCTGCTGCTACAGACAGAGCCATAGCGGGGGCACCTGGCTCCTTCTTTGCATCGCTCTGTGCTCCTGGGGAGGCCTCAGGGGCCCAAGGTCCCCCTCACTTCAGGTCCTCACCTCGTTGGCCTTGGAGAGGAAGTCCACGGGGTTGGGAGCCTTGAGGAAGTCCATCAGGGTGACGCGGTGGTAGAGGGTCATGTCACCATCTGCGTAGCCTTCTGCCTGCAGGGGGGAAGAGTGGTATGAGCCATACGTGCAGCTTCAACCACCTCTAAAAGCTGAACGATGGCAGATAACTCATGTCTTGCTGCAAGTGTCCACCTAAACATGCCTGCATGACCAAGAGATGAGACAAGTCACTAGCCCCAACCTGCCAGCTCCGCAGTGTCTCCCAGTCCCACCTCAGACTGAGAGATGATAGAGGTCTGTGGCAGATCTATGCCCAGCTGAAGCCACGTGACAGAGTCTTTGCTGTCCTATGTCCTAAGGACACCACACAGAGACACAAACCCAGTGGCCAACCATTGCAAGGAGAGTTTTACCAGTCCATCCCTAGCTTCATATCTTGTATCACCATTTCCCCACCACTGCACCACCTTCTAAGGCTGCAAACCTCCCCAAAACCGGCTCTTCCATTGCTTTGCATCCACAGAGCATTTATTTCCCTGCATGACTGCTTATTACAATGTCTTTGGCCCCAGTCCCCAGCCCCATTCATGTCTTTGGCCTTACTCCTACCTTTGGCTTCTTTTTGCTGACCAGCTCACTAACAGACTTAGTCTGAACCTCCACCTCCTTGAAAGCGTATTTTGGGTCAAAGAACTTGCTGTCGATTTTGTCTGGAGCCTGATACCCTGGGATGGAGAAATCAGAGCTAGCAGCAGGCTTTTCCCAGCCCCATTCCAGCAGCTGCAGGTCCCCCCTGGCCACTCACCCTGGCACACCACGAAGATCTCAGCAGACTCATTGCGGGATGCTTGGGGCTTGGTGGCTTGGACCTTGCTGAAGAACTGCTGGAAGATCCAGAGGATGGGCTGGTAGTCCCGGGAACGGAAAACCTTGGTGATGAACCATCCACCCTTGCAGAGGAAATCACAGGCCAGTCGCAGTGCCATGAGGGTCAGGTTGGCTGCAGCAGGGGAGAAGAGCAGCCAGTGGTCATCACTGTCCCCACTGCCCAGCTCCCTGTCCCACTGCATATCCCACTGCCACCCTGCTCTGCTGGGCTATGGGATATGCCCACCCTTGTACCGCCCAGACCCCCCCCAGGCCCAGGCAGACCCCACCTTGGGAATAGGCGTCATGCACCCAGCTGGCTCCCACGTTGGGTGCTCCATCGTTCAGCACCACATCCACC
>JANRGW010030023.1:5642-44688 GCA_024733675.1 Psilopsiagon aymara
GGCTGCCGGTGCCAGCGGTGCCAGTGCCAGCGCCTCGCCTCGGGCAGCGAGGGGCAGGCCCCCCCGCCCCTGCCATGGAGAGCGGGATGCCGCTGTCTGGCAGGCAGCGAGCGCTGATCCGGGAGAGCTGGCAGCGGGTGAGCGGTAGCCCCGAGCAGCACGGCCTCGTTCTCTTCACCAGGTGAGCGCGGGGAAGGGATGCGGCTACCGGACCCACCAGGGGGGACGGGGAGATGAACGCACTCCGCTTCCTGGAGAGGAACGTTTCTCGGCGATGGCTGCTGGGCTCCCTCCTCCGTGGTCCGTGGCTAGCAGAGCGGGGATGAAACCCCTCACCGCGAAGCCGTGGCGGCTGTGGGGCAGCGGCGGGGGGAGGCCGTCCTGTTTCCAGCCTCCGCGGAGAGAACTTTGTCGCGGGGAAATGGAGGGAGAGGGGCAGAGGGCAGCTTTTGTGCGTTTCTGCCCACTGACAGTCCCACTTGTCCCTGTTACTTCTGCTGTCTGGAGACCTGCGTGTGCGCCCAGCCCCCAGCAGCGTGAGGAAGGGACCCCTCACTGCCCCGACACTGTCCCAGGCAGCGGCCTGCCCGCTGGGAGGGAGTCGGTCTCGGGACAGAAAATGTGTTCCCGGGAACGGCTGAAACCCAGCTCCTCACCTCCCCTGAGCAGATCAGTGGCTCGATTATGGGAAGAGGAAAAGGAAAAATCTATGAAAAGTCATTTAAAAAGACTGCTGAGAAGGAGGACATAGCAGGTGGGGGCCAAACCTGACAGGGCAGGGCTGTGAGCAGCGACAGTACTGCTGGGGAGTTTCAGTGGGAGAGAGTTTGATGTGCAGGATGGGGAGAAGAGAGGCTGTATTGCCATAATTCCATTTGGACTCCATGGATGGCATCAGCCTGTTATATCTGCTTGGGTGGCTGCTCCTAGACCCATATCTGCCTGGTATACACTGGCAGGGAAGATGGGGGAAAATTGGGAACTGGTGATGATGTGGGAGAGTGGGGTGTTAGCTGAGTTTGTACATGCACCCCCTTGCTCAAGTAGGAAAGCTGGCTGATGGAGCTTGCAGGTCTTCCCAGATTTGGGATCTTTGGGACTCAAGGGGGTCATGAAGTAGGAATGGGAATTGTTGAGACAACAAACAAGACTTTGGGGGTAAGGGCCAGGCTGGGAGGAGCTCCAGTGAGCTGGGACTGTTCCTCAAGGGCCATAAACACATATCTGAGAACTGAGACAGTGCACTTGGGAAATAGAGACCTTTTTGGCTCTAAGTAACCTGGATCACTCCAAACTAAGACTTCAGAACTTCTGTGTCCTTTTCAGGTGGAGAGTGACCAGTAGGTGGGAAGGGAGGCAGTGAGGGGCTGCAGGTGTGCTTCTGGTGGGGTTGTTCCTGGTGTGAGTGCAACTCTTAACTGAAGCTGAAGAAGTGAGGCAATGGGGGTTTCTCTCTTGCTGTTGCAGGTTGTTTGACTTGGACCCTGACCTGTTGCCCCTTTTCCAGTACAACTGCAAGCAGTTTGCCAGCCCTCAGGAGTGCCTCTCTGCCCCTGAGTTCCTGGATCACATCAGGAAGGTGAGAGAGGGGCTGTGGCATGGCTGGAGCCAGCCTCCTTACAGGAGGAAGCCCTTAGGCAATGGCTTAGGGCTGTGGTGTGTCTGACTGAGGGGCGCATGGAAAGTCTCCTCCTGAGATGGTAACTGCAGGGGCACTCATGCTAGCAGAAGGCATAATTGCCAGGCCAAAGTTCCCTACCACAGTGGCGATGGGATGAGGATGTGGGCTGTGCTGAGTAAGAAGCACCATGCTGATTTCCATGACCTCATCTGTGAGTGGATTGCCTCTTGTGAAAGTTGGAAACCCTCTTCTACCACGGAAGTGCCCTGGTGAGCTCACGTATGTCCAGACAAAGACTGAAGCCCTCTGCTTGGCCACATGCTGAGCAGGAGGTGGCACAGAGCTGGGCAGTGGGCCCAGCTCCCATGGACCCACTGGTGTGGAGAGACTGTCAGTGTGGCTGCAGAACCAGAAGGCCCACAGCATCTCTCAGACAGCCGCTGGGGGAAGAGCAATGCTGATGGCACATGGAGGAGCTCATGCATGGGCAGAATTACACCCAGTGCAGCAGAGATGCTCTGCTGAGTCCTGAAGAGCAGCCGCAGCCTTTGCTTTCAGAAGACTTCATAAGCTGTTTTTAAAGCTCCACCTTTAAACCAGTTTGGTGCCCCACTTGCCTGTGTATTCCTCATAAGAGGCTTTTTCAGGACTACACACCTCTGATAGCTGCAAGCCTTTTGTTATTTTCCAGTCTCTGTATCCTGGCAAAGTTAAGTCCGTTTTTACTTATGCTATTATTGTTTTGAGCTGAAATAGCTCTTTGCTCTTGTTGGAGATAATTTCCCAGTTGAAATTGTAGAGTGCAATTGTATCACCTCTTGGCTTTGCCAAGCCAGCCATGCCTGGCTTTAATCTCTTTTTCTAATTCAGTGTGTCTGTTCCCTTCATCCCTCATTAACCCTTCTCTTTCCTGTTTCCATTTGACTCTTTATGCTTCTGGGAAATGACTGGTACATGCTTTACCAGTCCAGGTCTTTTGGCTGAACTGTCAATCCTGTCTCCTCAAAATACCTTGGCTGACCTTAGAGTTGAAGTTACCTTATTCACAAATGCACCATCTTGGCAACATCTAGTTGGAAATTCTAGTCCAGGCAACTTCCAGGGCTCCCCTGCAGCTGTCCTGAGGTCCTAAGAGCTATAGTGACTGCTTCTGCATTAGTTTTTAGCCCATAACTGCTTTGCTGTAGGGCTGTTTACCCCCTCTGGACAGCGACACCAGCAGTGCTGCTTGTGGTGACACCTCTGGCAGTGTCCTGTGGCAGGATGTGATGTGTGCTGGTGCCAGCATGTCTCACTGAGGTGACACATGGATTGCAGTAGAGCAAAGGAAGCTCAGAGGGCACCTTCTGGTCTGGGAGGTGGTCATGCTGAGAAGGATGAAGTAGAGAGGTCAGAATGTTCCTCTGGGAGGGTAGCAGAAACTTGCTGTTAATCCCTTAAAGCTGTGCCTTAACGCTGTTGATTTTTTGCCTCTGTGCTCCTGCAGGTGATGCTGGTGATTGATGCTGCTGTGAGCCACCTGGAGAACTTGTCCTGCCTGGAGGAGTATCTCTGCAACCTCGGCAAGAAGCACCAGGCAGTGGGTGTGAAGGTTGAGTCTTTCTCGGTGAGGCGTCCTCTCTTGTCCCACTATGACTGTGTGTGTGCAGCCCTCGGCTATCCCCATCCCTCTGCACCCACCGCATGTATTCAGCTGGTTGGAGTAAAAGTTGGTGGCTCAGGGAAGTCCCCTAGCTGCTGACCCCTGCAGAGTGATGTTGGCTCTATCAGGGAAACCCTTTAGCTATGCTTGTTTTCTGCCCTCCCCAGTAAGCCCAGGGATAATGGACAAAGGGGAGCAAAGCATTCACCCTGGTTGAATTGGACCATGGTTTGGGGGACTGCAGACTCAGTCTTTGCCCTGGGTCCTGGATCTCTACATCACATGCTCTGGGCAGACCTCACTGCACCTGGGAAAAGGAGCATCCAGCCTCCTCTGTGTCTGTGCTGGGGTGGGTTTCCTGCACCCCAGCCCCTGTTTTCTCCATGGCAGTAAGACAGAATCATCCTCCATGTTCCACCTGTGCTTACTCCTCTCCTGCCATCAAGCATGGATGGAAATGCTGGATAACCCAGCAGAAAAGGGCAGGTTGAATGAAAGGTTTCTACCTAGCCCATGGCTCCCTCCTGATGCTGTTAGCTTTGGCCCTCTTCGGAGGGAGCAGTGTCCCTTTTGCTTGAGGTGGTGACTCCAGCCTGTTCTGCACTCAGAGTGTCCGTGCTCTTGTATGGGGTTGCTCACAGCTCCCTGTGGAGAAGCCTAAGTGGTGGTGAGGCTGGTCCTGAGCATCTAGCATGGGGTCTGACCCACTCCTGTGGCATAAGGGCATTGCTCAACTCTGCTGATCTGCTGCTGTGCGGGGTACTGGTCTGGCTACCTGCATTTGGGACAATGGACATGTACCTCTCCCCTGGTGTTACAAGCGTGGTCAGCCCTTGATCCTTGCCTGTACCGTCTGCTCACCCAGGGTGTGGGGTGAGGGCCAGCACAGGGTAGGGAAAGGGGTATGGTGTGGCCTGGCCCACTGGTGGTGGAGGAGGAGCGTCTGCCCTGCAGTGGGAGAAGTCCAAGAAGGTAGTGAAGTGAGAGATGGGGCTGCACGCTGTCCCCTGGTGATGAGCTTGACGCTTCCCTGTTTGTTTTGCAGACTGTTGGTGAGTCCTTGCTTTACATGCTGGAGAAATGCCTTGGCACTGCCTTCAGCCCAGATGTGCAGGAGGCCTGGAGCAAACTCTATGGTGCTGTGGTGAAAGCCATGCAACGTGGCTGGGACACCCTCCCAGAAGGGGACTAGATCCTGCCAGGCACCCCCGTCCCTGACCACACAGCGGTCCTTGGCAGGGGGAGCACTCGCACCATGCTCTCTGCCTCGCTCCACCTCTGTCTTTCTCTGTGCACCAGCCCAGCGTCATCTTCTCCAGCCATGCATGGTTTGGGGCTCTCCCAGTGATTCCACCTTGCTTTGACACAATCACATCTCTGCTAAGGGCTGGCAGGGAACATCTCTGCAGTGATGTGTAGGAGCGCCACCGTACAGGTGTGCTGCCCTGCCCCACATTCCTTCAGGCTAGCTGGAGCACCCATGTACCTCCTCTGGTTTTTAGCTGGCTCATCGTCCCTCCGCTTGTTACCCACCCTAGTTAGATGACAGCTAGCATAGGCCTCTCAGGCTTATTTGCCCAAGATCCTATGTGCTCAAGACTGTTCACTCCTCCTGTGCTGCTGTGCCCCATTTAACTGTGGCAATGGTGGATGCTGCTCCCTCCAGGGGCAGGGGCAAAGGCAGGGGCAGCAGAGGTGGAAGCTGGCCATGCCATATGACTGTCCTCTCCAAACAATGAGGGGACTTTTCCCCACTCTCCCTTCAGCAACATGCCACTACCAGATAGTTAATCTCTTGTTTTGTCTCTCCCCTGGATGAGATCTGTGGCTTTTCCTTGTGTCAGGTTGGCTACCTCTCAGTGTTTTTCCTAGGGATGCTTTGGGCAGCAGAGTCGCATTAACCCCAAGGTGAGGCTGCTTTTAGCTGGTCTGGGCTGCCAGCTGTAAGGCTTTGTGTGACTGGTTGGTTTGACCTATGAGCCAGCTGAAATGCAGCAGCAGCAGTGGCTCTTTACTGCTTTGTGTTAAGAACAGTAAATACAAAGAGAAGATGTCTTAAAATAAAAATGAAGGTTGCAATCATGTCATGGCAACAGCTTCCAGAAATCATTCCTGGCTCTTAGACAGAGGAAGCATAGCTGGAATTTCTCTGTTGATGCTGTCAGGACCTGGAGCACTTCCCAGCTGCACACAATGCCCATTTGCAGAGCTCCTTGCCCTTTAGTAAATCCTACCCTCCATACTTCAGACACAGCCCATTCAGAGCAAAGGGAGGCACACAATTAGGTGTGTGCAGCAGGATGGGAGTGAAAAGACAGCATCTGCCAGAAGAAATCACAGGAAATAGCTGAAAGGCAGCCCCTGGGGGCTTGTGGTGGGGAGCTGAACTTGAGCACTTTGAAGAAGAGTTCATCTTCATGGGGAAGTAGCTGAGGGACAGGCAGAACCATGTTTCCAGCCACTACTTGCCCCAGGGTGAGGACACGGAGCAAGTGTTCAGTTACTGTTCAGGCAGTGCCATTTTTTGCTGCTACTTCAGGGCAGGAGGAGCGCGGCATTGAGGGCTGAGGTGGTCCTCTTCTAGGGATGTGTTCCTCCCGTGCTCAGCATCCTCCAGAAGAGCAGGGGCTGGGGCAAGGCACTAGCTGTGATGGAATGGTATGGGGCAGGAGGGTTTGGGAATAGGGATATCCTCTGTGTAACCCTGTACTGGGGCAATGGCCTTCAGCATCATGGGGATGAACCCTCTGGCTCAATGTGCTAAGTAGGCAGCTGCATGATGGGTGGAGTGTGATGTTACTGCCCCAAACCATCTCTGCTCCCTCTAGCTTTCCCAGCCCCTTGGCTTCTCCTCTTCTGTACCACATCTCGTGTAACTCTCAAGAGAACTGAACTAGTCGGTGTGCCTCTGATACCCAGCTGTACTGTTTAATAAAAAAGAACAGTGAATCTTGGCCCTTTTTGCTGCCTTATTTTTATTTTAGCTTAAAAGGCCCAAGCAAGAAAAAAACCCAAGGATGACAGAAAGGGTTTACTGCTTTCTTATTGACTCTAGCTTTGGAGATATTTGTCACTGGGAGTGCTTGTGTAGCCCAGCTTGACTGATAAGAGAGGGCACCCAGCACCAAATATCTATTGGGAGCTTTTGTGCACTCTAATTGAATGGGTGAGCAGTGGAGGGACTAGCAAAAGCATCCTGCTGATGATTGCTCATTACCCTTCAAATTTAATGACCTCTAATGGAATTTGAGTTTTAAGCAGTAAGCCTAAAAATCGTTTTCCTGCTGTTCAGCTGCTGGTTGTTCCTTGAGACAGCATAGGCTTGCCTGCTGCTGCTGGTCACCCACTGCTGCAGGTGACCACAGCAACAGGGCATGGCCTCGCAGGGAAGCCTTGACTGGCTCCATGCAGCACCCACCCTGCCAGCTGGGCTGCCTGAGGGACCATGGTGGGGATGCAGGATGTCCTGTCTCCCCCTTCTAAAGGCATGTTCTAGCTTTGACGTGGTGGGTTTCCAGCCCCTGGGAGGGTCAGGCACTTGGTAGTGAAGAAGGATGGTCTCTGGAGCAGAGAAGCCAGCTCAGGTCTGAATAGCATCTCCTGGAAACCCCAGCCCTGCCACGAGAGAGCACAGTAAACATCCTGGGAAAACTGTGCTGCTCTGCCCTGGGCAATGTTTAGGATGGGGCTTTCTGCAGGGAAATGTGCAACTGGCCGGGAAGGGCAGGGAGAGCAGCAGAGATCCGGAAGAATAGAAGTCCTCCCTGTGGTTCACTGCTGAAATCAACGTTCCAGCTCCTCCTGGCCTGGAGCACAACTGCCACCTTCAGGGCAGGTATTGGGAGTCCAGCCCCAGCGCTGCAGAGATGAGCCATGGCTCTGCCCGGTGGGAATGCCCCTGGCGCTCCGGTGATGCAGTGGGAGATGCCATGCAGCTGCCTGTACTCTGGTACTTCTGTACTCAGGTGAGCAGGTTTCCGAGGGCTGGGGTATGATGGGGTGTACACAGCCTTGTTAGGCTGTGAGGAGCTTCTCTGGTGCAAGAGCCGGGAGAGGTGCGAGCCAGGGAGCAATTACAGCCCTTGCTCACAGACAGGGCTCCTGCCTCAGCTCCCAGGCACCAGCAAGGCCTGCATGCTGCCCTGTTACCACTAGTTATTAACCCATGTGTGCGTGTGTTTGGGGGTGTGTGAATAGGGGAATGGGGTTTTAAATTTTCCAGTTTTTCACCCGAAGTGAAGCCCTCTCGTGGCCCCTGCCCCGCGCCATGAGGCAGGCTGGCCAGGCAGGGCTCACCCCACGGGAGCTGTGGAGCAGCCAGCTGGAGGGACCTGCTGAAACCAGAGGCAAATCGTTCAAGAAAGAATTTGGGTATAAAGAATGTGTTTTGAGAGTGAGGAGAGCAGGAAGAGTGCTGTCTGCTCCTAGAGAAAGGCTCCCAAAATGGTGTTCACCCCCTTCTCCAGGATGTGCTGGTAGGCAGTTCAGCTTTGGAAACATCTGCTCCATCCCTAGATGGGATTGCTCCTCCTGCTCCTTGCTGTTGTCCCATGGCAGTTCCAGGCCAGCTCCCTCCAGGAATGTGTACCTCTGTGGTGGTGTCCTGAGCCCGCTCTGCCTGTGGAGGGGAGACACATGCCTGTCCCGTGGCTGCACCCTGTGCCTGTGACAGTGCCAAGGGCTGAGCCAGCCTTTCCAAAGGGACAAGGAGAGGTGCTCCCCAGATCTTGCTGCTTCTGCCTATTCAGTAGGGTTTGCATCCCTGGGGACCATGGTGGGCAAGATGACAAGAGGTGTCCTTGACACTGAAGCATCTGCAGGACATCCCCACGAAAGCTCAAAAGCAGGCCACAGGTGGGGAAAGGGTCCAGAGTACTTTTGCAGCCTGCAGTGGCGATGGTCCCAATCTACTGGCACTGGGCTGCATGCGCAGGGGGTGACAATGCCAGGCAAGCCACTGGGTGAAGTCATTTTATTCAAGGCACGGTCATAGCAATAAATCACAAGAAGGTACAGACCTCTGGCACATTCCTACAGCGGGGCAGCCAAGGGCAGTCAGACCAGCAGCCCGAGCTCCCAAGGATGCAGTGCCACTCACAGGCACTTGCTCTCACTCAGAGAGAAACCACCAGCACCCCGCATCTCCCAGAGCAGGCAGGGAGGGCAGCAGCTCAGGTGCAGGCAGCCCCCACAGCGGCACCTGGGCAGGGAGCCATGAGACCCCGGGGTGCTCTTTGGGATTGGGAGGGAGGGGCTGAGCTCAAGGGTCCCCACAGGCAACCCCTTGGTGACTACTGTGTCATAGCCACTGCCCTGGCATGCAGGAGTGTGGGATGGGGCCCATGGGGCTGTCAGCTGGCTGAGCTGAGACCCATCAGCCCCACAAGGGATGCCTCAGGGCCCAACTGAGTCCAACTGAGACCTACAGCTTGCTGCTGGCCTCCTTTAACCCCCCTGGGCTGACACACCATGCCCCCTCCTCTCAGTGGCACCAGTAATGCTAAGCAGTGCCATAGCTGAGCCTCTGCCATCGCACAGCAACACGCCCCATGCCAGCAGCCCGGTGCTGGCAGACCTGCATCATCATCCCTTCCCGCCCTGCATGGTCCTGGGATAGTGGCTAGATTTGTTTGAAGCCAGCAGGAAAATCAGGAGCAGGAAAATCAGCCCAGGTCCAAAGCGGGGCCAAGCGAGCAGCCAGCATACCCTGGTGGGCTAGCCTGGTGGGAGAGGGACCAAGCAGGGTGAGGATCTGCCCTCATCCCCAGGGGCCTCCCCAGCTGCTGTGGATGAGCTGGAACCCCCCAGAATGCCTGGGCAGAAGCTGGCACATTTACAATGATCACTGCAGGACTCACTCCAGAGGTGGTGTGGCTGCTGGGGAAATCCCATGGCTGTGGCTTGTGGGCAAGGGCAAGGATGCAGCGGACCAGAACCCTGAGGCCAGGATCCTTCCAGCCCCCTTCCTCCCCCCCATTTCTGTTGCAACAGGATAAAGCCACACAGGGTCCCGTGTCCAGCCCTGGGGAGAGCATGAGCTCAAGAGGGATGCTGCCAGAGTGAGTGGGATGATGAGGAGCTGCCCTCACAGGCATTACACATGCTCGTCCCTTGACATCCCATTCCTCCCCAAAGACCAGAGAGCACAGGCACGGTGCAGCAGGGCTGAAGGGATGGGGTGGGGGGCCAGGGAAGAGCTCAACTTGTGTTTCAATGCCTGCCTTGGGGCAGAGCCAGTGCGGGAGCAGCCCAGGGCACTCATCTCCTACACCAAAGCACACAGGTCTCAGCAGTCCCTGCTTTAATGGACAAAGCCACGGGGGCAGCAGCAGGGGTGGACAGATGCCTGCACGGTTGGCACCAGGGGAGGCAGCTGGGTGGCCACCATGAGCAATGGCTGGACAGTGTGTGAAGCAAGGGTTAGAGGTGGCTGTCCCCTGCCACTGGGGACGCACGGAACAGGGTGGCAGCAGGCACATTCATCTGAGCTGTCTGAGCTGCTTCCTTCTCACGGAGGGACCAGGGCCTCCTTCCTGCCCCCAAAAGCATGACCTCTGGGAAACAATGTCTACCCAAACCACTGCACCCCATCTTCCCTATGATGGGCTGGAAGAGGCAGGTGGGGAAAGGGGAGCACGGGGCAGGGGCTGTGCCAGTCCAGGCAGCCGGAGGGATCATCAGAGCCTCCCACCACCTCCCATACAATGGGGTCTCCCCCTCACATCACCCCTGTCGTCCCCCCACCCCATCACTGAGGTGGCCCCCACCAGTGATGGGAAGGCTGCTGCCTTCCTGCCCCCTGGCACATCTTCCACTCTTCTCCTCTGCTCTGGGTACGGCTGGTCCTCACCCCGGCACTGGGGACGCTCACTGGTAGCGGGCCTGGCTCTCCATCATGGGGCCACTCCTGTACTCGCCCTCCACTGTCTCCAGCTCTGTCTCGAAGCTCTGCAGTGCCTCGTCCTCCCCATCCTCTGCTGGCTCCATGTGGTTCCCCATGGTGCCATAGGACTGGTGTGCCGGGGAGGCCGCCGGTGTCAGGCTCAGCTCAGGCTCCTGCAGGACCGTGGCCACGAAGAGCTGCCCCAGGGGGCAGTGGGGGGTCAGGGCCCCAGGAGCAAAGGAGGTGACTGTGGTGGGGCTGGGGAGGGATACTTACATTGGAGTTGGGGGTGGAGGAAACGCTGCTCCGCTCCACATCATTGAAGGCGCACTCAGACTGGTCAGACATCTGGGGAGAGGGAGGTCAGAAGGAAAGAAATGGCAGTCTGAGGGTCCCCAGATGAAGTCAGGGGGGCAACAAGGCACCTCCTCAGACTCCCCAAGGCAAATGCAGTCCAGAAAGGCAGGGAGGGGATGCAGTGGGGTGAGGGAACAGGATGGGTGGCTGCCTGTGCTCACCTGGTAGCTGGAGGGTTTCCGTGGCTGCAGCTTCTTCAGGCAGAGGCCAAAGAAGGAGAAGACAATGCAGGAGAGGAGGACCACAAAGGTGAAGAGGGTGACAGGGCGGGTAGGACCTGGAGCACAGAGACACTGAGGAAGAACATGAGCCTCCAAGGATGTGCTGCACATCCAGCTGAGCACCACGTTGTGCCTGATTTGGGTGTTACAAGCTCTCAACCCTCTTCCCAGAACTCTAACACTCCCCTCATTCGCCAGGTCTCCATCACATCTTCCCCCTTCCCACCCTCCATGCCATGCCTAACTCAGGGGTGACACCAGTGGCTCGTTTGCCCAACCATCAGATGTGACACTCAGCAGTGGCAGAGGCATTCCCAGTCTTTCCCTACCAAGGCGCAGGACGGAGAAGAAGAGCAGCCAGAACAGGCAGAGGATGGGGGCCACCATGACCTGGCTAATGGCGGCAACGTGGAGGCGCTGGTTCAGCTTGGTGGGGATGTACACATAGTAGATGTTGTACCGATCAACCATGTGCTTGAGCAGCATGTAAAGCAACCCTGGCAGGAGGAGAGAGGCCTTTGAGGGGAGGATAATGGGTCCGGGCAGGTCGTGGGAACAGCAAAGCAGGCCCAGAGAACGATTCCCAAGGGTGCTTTCCTGTACCATATGGGAAGCTTGTGCTCCCACACCACTGCTGGTGGCTGGGACAAGCTGTTTGCACGGCCAGGGGCAGCAGAACCATGGGCCATGGATCATACTCACCAAAGGGGACAATGATGGGGCAGGTGATGCTGTAGGTCATGACGACAGAGAAGATGCAGCAGGTCCAGGCATACTCCAGTCCAAACTGGAACTGATAGGCTTGGCTCTGGGGCACAACCAGCAACATCATTACTGCCTCTACTGCTGCAAAGGCTGCAATTGCCTTTGCATCCCAGCCAGCAAGATTGCCCTCCCCTGCTAGTCTCTATGAGGCCAGAAGTGCCCACAAGCCTTCCCATAGGACCCAAACAGCCTGAGTTTCCAGTTAGCGTTTCCCTGCTGTGCCCACGACTGTGCAGTCTCAGAGGTGACCGGAGCCACATACCCGCTTGATGTGGAGCCGCTCGGGCTCAGACTTGGCGAAGCAGAGGCGGGCGGTGTAGACAAGGAGGCCTGGGATGCGCAGCAGCTCCATGGCCGTCCCGATCAGGCTGGAGGTGACCACGTAGTTGACGAAGAAAGCGCCATTGTCAGGGAGGAAAACGCACCTGCCCCAGGGATGCAGAGGGTGAGAGCGGGCAGGCGGCAAGGAGAGCCACGCTGGGCTGGTTTGTCGGGTGCTCCAGGAGGTTCAGGAGCCCCTGGCTACTCACTGGAACTTGACATCAGCCTGGTCCACAAAGTGGGTGTCAAAGAGCCAGCGGAAGAAAAGGTCCAGGCTGGAGTGGGGAGAGGAGGAGCAGCTCAGAGAGGGGGGGAGCTGCAGAGTGACATGGGGGGCACCCAGCGGGTGTGGGCTTTGTCCTGCCCTGGGTGGGTGAGATCCCTTGGACCCTACACTGCCAGAACAGCCCTTCTGCCACATGCGACCACCACAGTATCAGTGCCTGCCTCCAGGATGAACAGGATTGCCATACCTGGGGCTATCCAGATGCCTGACCTGGTCCTTTCAGGGTCTGCTGGAAGGCTGACCCCAGGCAGGGCTCCGCCAGCACCTGAGGGTCAGCCATGGCAGCCTAGCAAGCTGCTCCCCTTCCCTCCTCCTCTGCAGGGAATCTTTCTGTGCATGCCAGGGAGCAGGGAGAGCAGTGCAGAGGGTGGTCTGTACCTGCTCAGCCCTAGTGAGGGCAGGATGATGACCATGAACACCAGGAAGAAGAAGCATTTGTGCATGGTGAGCTGATTTTCACTTGACCTGAGGAGAGAGGAGGCAAGGGAAAAACACTGCATTTCTCCATGGCAGAGCAGCTGGTGGGGAGCATCTACTGCGGCCCTGGGGAGCCAGCCCTGTTACCTTGTCCAATGTGACTCGAAGAAGGCCGAGTAGTAGACGAGGAAGGGCAAGAAGACAGAGAAGGCCCAGAGCAGCAGCGTGGGGAAGAACTGGGTGATGATGGGGTTCTGCAGGAGGAGAGGTGCCCAAGATCCCTTCAGGAGCCTGCCAGAGCTCAGCTGAGTTGGAAACAGCTGTCCAGGCTTCCCGGCACAGCATGGTGTGCAAGGGGCAGGCTAGGGCCTGATCAGGGATACTTGTTTCAGGAGATAAGAGGTTGAGGCCAGCCAAAGGCACCATGGGCGTGCTCTGAGCCCCAGTGCCTGTCCAGCAGCTCACAGGTCAATGAGCAGGAAGGAGATGTGTGCTGGCAGCTCCTATCATCTCCTGGAGCTCTTCCCACCCCTCTGCTCTCACATGGACACCAACCTGCCCTCCTCCATGGACACCACTAACAAAGCTCAAATTTACACAGGTGTCCAGGGCTCTGCCACTGGAAACACAAGAAGAGGATGGATGGCAAGCAGGGGCATGACCACTCCTTGCCTCTCATCAACATCCATCCCAGTGACGGCTCATTTTCTTGGGCCATTGTAGATACCCTCTCCCCATCACGGATAAGCGTGGAAATAATGGAGACCTTTTGGAAAAGCTGGCATGGGTCCCCAGGGACTACCTTGAGGCTTTCCACGGGGTGTGTGACATTGAACATGTCCATAGTGTTGACAATGATGGCTGGTGTGGTGAGGAAGAAGAGAAGGACGAAGAGGCAGATATTAAGGAGGATGAATCGCACCCACCAGGATGTACCACGGACTGACAAATTCTCCCTGTGAGAGGAAAGCATGACTAGGACACGGTGTGGAGGAAAAGCCATGCATTGTGGGCATTCCAGCCCAGCTCCCTGAGCCTCTGCCTCCCACTACGTGCACCATCCATCCCACAAACATTGCTCTGAGGTCGTCCATCCTGCGCTGCTGTGCTGATACCTGCAGAGCCCCCAGGACTAGAAAATGGCAGTAGGGGGAACCTCTAGCACCAGGAGGCTTTGAAGTAAAGCTGGAGAAACCAGAGCCTGGCAATCACCCCACACCTTGCCTGACCAAGCCCTGGCCCCTGTTGGGTGATCACCTCAGCCACCTCTGCTGATTTCTGCTGTCATCACTGGGGGCACTATGCAGAAGTGTCCTATAGATATGGGCACAGGTTCTCTACAGCTATGTGGGCTCCCTACAGGTACAGGCACAAGATTCCCCTGACTGTTCTCCCCTCTCCTTCCCTCCATCCCACCACAGGGGTTCACCAGATGATATCGCTGGGTGCAGGGGCATAGCAAATGCCCCAGTGATGTGACTTGACCACGGTGGTGACAGAGGACTGCTGGGGGTGCTTGCGGCAGCGGATGTGGCTGTAGTCCTTTAAAATCCTGCAGGAGGAGGGAGCCAGGGGTCAGGCCCAGATCAAGGGCTACCCCTGAGCCTTCCTCTAAGACTCTTCCTGCACCCCAGAAGAGCAGCCATCTCTGCAGATGGCAGAGACACCCAGGAGGCAGACTCACCACCTGGCTTTGGCTGGGGAAGGGGGCAAGGTGACCCAGTTCCCCAGCAGCAGTGGCCACCAGGCTGGGGGACATCCTCATGCCATTGCACGAGGGGTACTCACACAGCTGTCATCCGCTCATCCTGGAAGGTGACAAAGGCCATGTCAAGCCGCTTGAGCGAGATGCGGTTGCGCTCAGCATTGAACTCATCCGTGAGCTTCTCCTCCAGCTCCCCATAGTACTGCTCAGCATCCACCTGTGGGAGCAGCCAGGGCTCTGCTGCACTCACTGGGCTGGGGCATGGGCAAGCTGCATGCTCTGCCTTGCCCATGGTGGTAGCCTGCCTGTGCCTACCCACAGCCCGACCTGCACCCTCCTACCTGCTCAAAGCCACAGAAGCGGCAGCAGAAGATGCGGGCACATGGGTGGGTTTTGATCATGATCTTCCCCTCTTTCTGTGCCTTGGTGGTGAAGTAAAGCCGCCCCTTCATTGCCTTGCGCCTAGGGGGAATCCAGCAGGTCAAAGGGTCATTTGGGAAGTGGCAGACAGACAGCCAGAGAGGTAGACTGTGCCCCTTGACATGGTGGGCAGGAGCAGTACCCCCACCTGCAGAGGCAATGGGGACCTGCTAGCACTCACCTCTCTGCATCCAGCTTCATCAGCTTGCGCACATCAAAGCAGAACTGGACACTGGTGACAGTGCAGCTGGGATAAGCCTCACTGTGGGCACAGAGACACGGTGGCACAGAGAGGCAGGGGAGAGGGATGGGAACAGCCTCTGCCACCTGCCTGCCAGCCACCCAGAGGGGTGCACCACTACTCACTGGAAATGCTTGATGATAAGGGAAGGGTCTGTGATCTCCTTGGGGATGTGGGTAACCATCAGCGTCCGGGCAACCTGGGGAAGGAAAAGGGCAGAGGGGGCAGGTGGGCAAGGGATCTGTGGGGCATCTCACTGCTACCCTCTCACCCAGCCACTGGGCAGGCAGAAGCGAGCCAGGGCACCAACTGCCACGCTGGAGGCCAGCACAGACCTCCTCAGTGCTCAGGGAGTTGGAACTAGATGATCTTGAGGTGCTTTCCAAACCCAACCATTCTATGATTCTGTGATTCTATGCTCATCCCAGATGCTGGGGACATACCTGGACACCACCACCTCCCAGACAAACACAGCAGAACTTCAATCTCAAGAGACAAGGCAGAAGGAAGAAGGTCTGCCACCAGGCAGCCAGGTTTTCTCCAGAAGCTGGAGGAAATCAGCCATCTCTTTGCCTGACGGCGCAGGCCCAGGCTGTTTTTAAAGCTCTCCCTACCGACTGGGACCATGCTTTCCACAAAGCATCAAGTTGCCCCTTAGCACTGAACGAGGCAGGGCTGGAGGAGGGCTGGTTGCTCACCTTCTCATTCTCCCTGTATTCAAGATGCACAGAGTGGTGGGCCATGCAGAGGACTGTGAGGATGAAATAGATGAGGGCGAAGATGCTGTGCAGCCACAGGAGACGGTCCCTGGAGGAGGGGAGGAAGAGATCAGTGAGCACTGTGGCAGGCATGTGGCATTCAGACCAGCCTGGCAGTCAGTCTCATGCTTGACCACCCCAGCCACCCAGTGGGACCTCCCTGAGCTGGCTGCTGAGCCCTCACCCTGGGGACAAGAAGGGCAGTGTCAGGATGTTGGCTGAGGTACTATAGAGCTGAAGCCATCCTGCACCCCTTAGAGCACTTCTGTTAGCAGCAAGGTGCAGTAAGCAGTGCCAGCATGCTGGCCACCACAACTATGTTTATATGTGATGCAGAAAGACATAGGGGCTACTGCAAGCAGCACGCTGCTCACATGGACCTGTCTCTGTCCCTGGCATGGGGCTGTGACCAGCACTGTGCCTCAGTGCTCTGAGCAGTGCCATCATAGTGGCAGCACCCACAGCCCTCCCCGGACATGGGAGCCACATACTGCGTCGGGATGTTGGCAATGGTTGTCCGGCCGAAGTGGGTGGGATTGTGTCCTGCAGGGGAAGAGAAGAAGCAGGATGTTAATGGAACAGTATGATGTGCATGCCCGTGCTCACAGGGTTAATGGCTCTGGTTTTGGTCCCTCCTTTTCCACCTCCCAAGGTCTCCACCAAGCCCCTGCTGCCCTTAAGAGCTCCCTGCCTCTTGCATTCCTCTGTCTGACAGCTGGTGGTGGGTTGCTACTCACAGGGGGGCTCCTGATGGAGAGGTTCTTCTGCCCTCTGTCCCAGCAGCACAGAGCTCACCCTAAGGCTGGGGAGCCTGCACCACAGCCCTGAGCCATGCCGCAGCTGGGGAAGCACCTACCCAGGAGGTCCCCTGAGAAGTTGACGGGCAGGATGACAGCCACGGAGAGCACGCAGACCAGCATCAGCAGGACCAGGAGGTGCCGCTGGAAGGACAGGTAGGTGGTGGCATCGATCCCACACTTGCTTTGAATCTCTTCATCCCTGGGGGAGAGGCAGGTGGGGGTGAGCACTGGTGATGCCTACCCATCACCTCCCACCCTGGGGACCCTGGCTGCTCCAGCCTCACATAACCCACATCAACTGATGGCATCCTGCCTGTGGCACATGGTGTTTGGGCACAGAGTGGATGAGGGACACAAGCAGCCCTTGGGCCATCACCCCATTACAGGACCAGCTCCTACCAGAAGAGGTTGAAGCCCTTTTCTTTGGGACAGGATCCAGGGGTCAGGAGAAAACACAGACATGAGTCCTCTGCTCTCTCTCTGGAGAGGATGTTTTAAGAGGGCTCTGCTCTGCTGCTGGTCCCAGCAGCTCCAGGTGATGGGCCACCACCTGTGGGCAGTAGCTCCTCACGGGCAGGTAGTGGTGGGGCACAGCTGTGATGTAAGGGGCGCACACTTACTTCATCTGGTAGATAGAAATGAGCCAGGAGCAGAATCCCTGGAAGGAAAAAGAGTCAGGATGAGCCAGGGGTGACCACCCCAAACCTCACTGGTGAGGATCCAGCGCTTGACACATGCTGGGGATACATGCAGAGGTGGTGAGGTGCTGGGCCTCAGCCCCCAACCCTGGGATGCTCAGCCCAGTCGCTCATCTGCAGCGGTGCCAAAGGCAGCTGCCTTGGGTGGAACAGGAAACACGGGGCACCACAGGTTCCTGGCTTCCAGCGACATCCTCCTCTTACCCCCTCCCTGCGGCTCCTAACATGCAATAAGCTTTTTTGGCCACTACTGAGCGCTGAGCCAGCACTGCTGTAGAGTGATACAGGCACTCTAAGAACTTGTGTAATAGCTTATTCTCTGTCACTGCATATGTGACATTAGGAGGTTTTCCCCCTATGCGCTAGGTTCTACCGACACCAGAGTTCATGCAAGTTCAGTGGCCCCCGGCAGCCCTTGCAGTCACAGCTGTACAGAATAACCCTCAGCCATGTGGCACCTCCTCTTCACTACGTTCTGGAGGGTTTATGCTGGCCTTGGACAGCTACGGAATTCCCTTACCCTGCTACGGAATTCCCTTACCCTGCTCTGAGAGAGCTGGCAGCTTCTTCCTCCTCTCCATTCCATGCCTTCACTCATGCCAGGGGCCTTCTCTCCTACCCCACAGCTCAGCTTAGTTTGATTAACTGAAGCTGGAGGCTTTGGAGGTGCAGACATTCCCCAACAGCTCCATGGGGAACCAACACCTCCTTAGCACAACTGGGCTGACTCCCCTCCTGCATCCCATTCTGGGTCTCTGCTCTGGAGAACCACGTCTTGGAGGCTGTCCATACAGACCCCAACTTTCCTGGAATGTAATCTCTTGAATTTCCAGAAACCCTCCTGAAAACCAGCATTTTTCAGCTGGTTCCCACTTCTCTGGGATCCCCACGCGCAGGAGAGAGGATAGACCCTGCCGTCAATAGCTTGGCTATCTGCCTCAGGGGGAGTGAGAAGTCCTGTGCCTGCTACCAGGAATTTGCGACGGTAGCGAGAATTTGTCAGGCTGCTTTTATTGCAACCTTATTCTCCAACCCTGCTGCTGGAGGCTTGCTTTGGTGCTTCCCCACAGAGAAGGGCTCCCAGGCAGGAATTTGTTGAAGCTCCTCCTCACTGGATACGGGGATCAAAAATTTCCTAAGCTTTCCTGCCACACTCTCACCTTCTCCAGCAAGCGTTTTCTATCTTCGACATTTATCCATCAGCCCTACAAACCCTCTGGCAGGTTTCCTGTTCTTCATTCGTGAGAAAAGATCCTGTACTTGCTTTTATGCTCTCTGCAAATTTCTCCTCAAATCTGTTCTTCTCTCCCTCTTAGTGCACTTCAAATCTGACCTGGCAAAATTTAGATTTTCCTCATTTGGAACAGCTTGGCTTTTAAAAGGATGTCTTCCTGCTTCTAATAATCTCCCTTAATCTGCTCTTTAGCTGTTCTGGCTTCCCCTGTAGCCTTTCTCCCTGTTTTTTGACGAGTGATATTCATGTGCTCAGAGTATCCGGTACAGAGCCTTTAAACAGGCCTCCTGCCACCTGCAAGGATTTTGCTTCTTTACCTTTCCTACCTAGTTTTTTTCAGTAAGTCACGTCAATTTCGTAGTTACACATAGTGACTGATTTCTGAGTTTCTGCTGCCAAAAAATAAAGAGAAAGAAATAGACCGCAATATGTGTCCGTCTGTGCCTTTTTCCATCAAAGCCTGGTTCATGCCTGGTGTAGTACAGATTAAAAAAGGATGACTTAAAAAAGACAATGCCAGCAGAGGTGGAGGTGTGATCCAGAGGACTCTGACCTGTGGGGACCACAAAGGTTCCTGCAGGCATACAAAGAGGCTCTGGCCATACATCTGATTGAAGCCCAGAAGCCAGCAGATGTTTGCCTTGGCAGGAGCATCCCCTCCAAGCTTCAGTTCAAGGTAGATGCCTCCAAACAAGCCAGGACAAAGAAACTGCTGCTGAGAGGTGTTAAGCAGGAAACCCTGCACTGGAGTGTTTAATTTCTGCCATTTAGCTTCTGAGCTGGGTTTCTGGTGAAGAGCAGGGTGGGCTGGGCAAGGACAAGCCCAGCCTGGGCTCCCACTGCCACGGCCACCAACACTTACCATGTCCTTGTTGTCGGTGTCCAGGGGACTGCTCTCCGATGGGGACTTCTCCTTCTCACTCTGCTCTCCATAGAAAAGTGATGTCAGACTGCAGTGAGGAGAAGGGCAGAGAGGTGAGGCAGGAAAGAAGCAGCAGACAGGAGAGGACAGTCTTGGACAGACTTCTACGGAGCAGCTGAGGAAATGCCTTTCCACTCCCCGCACCCTGCACTGGGGCTGGACCAGCAGCCACCACTGGGCTTGGGGCAGGGGCTGCATCCTGCTGCCTCTGTGCTGACAATTCCCTGCAGCTTCTCTGTGGCCCTGGCCCACAGTGGGGGGTCCCATGAAGAATATGACCTATGTCAAGGACAAGTGGCTGCTGAACCATGTTTTTCTCTTTCACTAATTTCAGCGCTCTCAAATGGTGTCACAGTTACAAGGCATGTTATCTGAGCTTGCATTTTAAGTCTTGATTGCCCTTTTGCCTCCCTGGTGGAGGAAAACATGTCTGTCTATTGCCAGACCCAGCTCCAGAGCCTGAGGCCAAAGGGAGCTGGAGAGGGGAGAAGGCAAGAAAAGGCGTTTTACAGAGTTTGCTCCTGTGGGCTACCCAGCCTTGCAGACATCACCCCTCTGTGCAAAGCTACTTTGCTGCCTGGGGCAAGCTGTGCTCTGGCAGGCAGCTGAGGGCAGCATAATGTGCCTGGAAATTGGTCTGGGCTCTGCCCGCCCCAGATCATCTGTGGGTCTGGTGAAATTCTGCACGTAGCCTGACGATTGGGCCAGGCAGCTGCCCTGTGACAGGAGGAGCAGCATTACTGCTGTGGGTCTGCCTCCTGGGCTGGCCAGCCCTGCTTATCCCGAGAGAGCAGCAGCGGGAGAGGCAGCGGCTCAGTCCCCACTCAAAAGCAGCTCTTGGGCCTCTGTCCCTCCCATGGCAGTGCCCTCTCTGGCATCAAGAGCACAGTCACCAGACAGTGCCTGCAAGAGGGAATCAAAGCTGGCCTAGGCTTTCTCTCCCCCTGCAGAAAAGAGTGACTGTACCTCCATGGGCAACGACACCCAGGCAATTCCCAGTGGGAAGGAGGGACAGGAATACCTGCTGAGCTTCTCCATGGGCTACCCTGCAATACCAACCCTCTTGGAAAGGCTAAAGACATCATCAGTGGTGGCCTTGCATCCTCCTCACCTATCATTGTCCATCAGCAGCGCCAGGCGTCCATAGTCCCAAGCTGCTTTCCGAAGGCAGGAGAAGATCAGGAGGAGAAGCTGGAAGAGAATGGAAGAGGAGAGGTGAAGAGTTTTGCTGTGAGTTCTTGCCCAGAGGGTTCTCCTCACATCCCACTTTCCTGGTTTCTCCCTCCTGAGCCCAAGTGGGTGCAACACTCTCGGCTCACAAACTGCCCCTGTCCCTATCTCACAACTGCTGCCCCAGTGCAACCTGCTGCCCACCAGGATGTGGGCAAAGCTCTTGGTTGCCTGTATGCACCCTTGTTCCCCCAGTCAGCCAGATGCACTAATGCACAGGCTGCTCTTGCATGTGGCTTCAGTGCACTCATAACACACACACACACACACACCCCATGCTCACAGCCAGTCTCTGACACCACAGAGACTGTGCTGCCATAATGTGGCACCCTCCTGGCACACTCACCAGCCAGAGGATGAAGTTGATGGCGAGCACGGTCGGCACACCACCAAAAGGCAGCCCTTCCAGGACAGTGCTGCGGGAGCGGGCACTGAAGCATTGCTCCTCTGTGCTGTTCACCAGCGTGTCCAGGAAGCTGAGCACATCCAGCGAGGTGGGGCTGGCACCCTCAGGTGCTGGCTCCACTGAGTACACGCTCTCCATCAGTGGTGTCGTTGGCCTCACCCTGCAAGGCAGGGACAGGGGTGCAGATGGAGAAGTTTCTGCTTGAAAAGGGGCCATGGCTCTTCCAGGTCCCCCAGCAAGGTCTGAGGAGCTCACTAAGGGCAGGGAGGGGAGCGGACTGGCTGGTGACCTTGGAGTTTCTCCAGTCCTACTTTTTCCCAGGGAAGGGCTATGGGACACAGGGCAGTAGGTGATGCTGGAGAAATCTCACAGTGCCTCCTTCCCCTTCCACGCCCCGTTAAACCCCATGCTGTTTGGTTGTCTCCATCATACCTGAGACAGGTCTTTCAACACCTCTGCCCCTCGGTCTTGGAAGCTGGTTGAGTCATGGCCACCCTGGTGTGGTCAGCAGGCAGGAATGAGGAGCCAAAGCATTTGGATGAGTTTCTGAGAATAAGAACAATAATGATGCTAACAACTGGGTTGCTGGAGCTGCGCCTGCTTTGCTCTCCACTGCCAGATATCTACTGTGTGTAAAGCATCCCTAAGCCCTCCCTTCTCCTCCAGCACCACAGTCTGTGTGACTTGGGGGTCATTGGACCTCCAGTCTTTCCAGCAGAGCAGAATTGCTCCATCCAAGGTGTCTTGATGTCTTCAGAAGAATAAGCTTCTCAAAACCCTAAATTTCAGGCTTCCCTCCACTTTCCCAGGAGCTGATAACACAGGCTACAGTCCTCACTGGCAGGAAACACTAATAATGGCCAAGACTGTGGCTTGTTTCCAAAACCTTTCCTATCACCATGCTTTAAGTAGGAGAGGATCCTCTCCAAACCTGCAGCACTTGAGATCCCTGCGAAGAAACACCATATAGCAGCCAGCATGGCTAATAATCATGGGGATATCACAGATCTGTGTGCCAAGATAGTGCTGAACAGCCACCGCACTCACCAGAAGGACAGGAGAGGGAATGAGCACATCACACACTAACAAACACAGTGTGGAGACATCAGGGCCAGAGTCTCTCCTCCATGTGCTCCTGCCTGCCTGCTCCTGTTTCCTGTGTTCCTGCTTCCTGCTGCTGGAGCCCCCACCAGCACCTTTAGCCAGCTGCTCCTGGTGCCTGGAGAGCTGCCTGGCCTTCAGAGGACAGCTATGACTGCGGTGAGGCCAACCACATCCCTAGGGTGAGAGACACTCTGGGACAGTGGGGACATTTTCGGGGTGCTCTCATGATGGTCTGTTAATAGGTTGTTAGTGGGCTTTCAAAATGACAACCAGGTTGTGTTCCTAAAGTCTCTTCTGAAAAGGCCACAGGTCAGGATGTCTGGTACTTTTCAGGCAGGTAATTCTTAAGGGCTAAAAATCCTGCTTAGGGGAAGACCAAGGTTACTGGTGGGGGGTAGGAACAGATAGACAAAGAAGCATTGTCTCAGGATGATGCTTTGAAGTTGGTCTGGTCCTGAACAAGGATGTTTATCAGATGACCTCCAAGGGGACCCTTCCAACTGCAGCTATTCTACATCCCTATCTTGGGGACTTGTGCTCCTGACAGGAACATCTGGCCAGCCTGAAGTTTATAAGGAGTTACATGAGTGCCTTGCCCTGCAGACATACTAAGCACAGTATATTGTTATCAGTATATTGTGGTCAGTGCAAAGGCCATATGAAACCTCATCACGGATACTTATTAACATATACTCCTCTGAGCCTTGCATTCAAGCCACTGGGCATTATTTCCTCTCCCTCCTTTTTATCTATATTCCAGCCACAACAGGGACCGTGCTGCAGCCCTTGCAGTCACCCAGCAACAGCTGATCCCCACTGCAGGATGCTCCCAGCTCACACAGACAGGATGGAAGAAGAGCAGGAGTCACAGTCTCATTAAGCAATGGAGAATGCAAAGACAGGCAGCACCCCCAAGGACCTGGAGATGCAAAAGTGCTTATGGTGGTTTTTCCCAGACAGGATCAACACCACAGGAAACCTGATTGAGAGGTCCTTGATGAGCACGGGGAGAGCACACACAAAATGCCTTGGCTTAGAAAGGGGATCTTTCTGAGCTCTACATAGATTTTCTTTTGTTGGGAAACATTTACTTCTGCTGTGTCAATGTGACAGATGGGACACTACAGTAGCACTTGGTTTTATGCGTACTGCTGTAGCCTCAGCCTCTCTCTCTTAGACCATGCAGCTTCCTGCTTGAAGAGATTAGTCCTGCCCTAAAGCTCTTGAGGAGCCCAGACACCTCCACCCCACAGCTGAGCAAAGCAGGGAGGATGGGGGTGCTGGGGCAGGAGCTGATACAGGTTACATGTCTGAGACTGACTCTCTTTGATCTCCTCATCCAGAGAAAGGAATGACTGAGGAAGAGGGAGGTTTTCAAACACAGAATTGACAGAAGGGGAAAAAAAGGCTCTGAAAACCTGACAAATGCAATCAGTGGGACACCAGGGATTCCCACGGGATTCTCAAACCGGGCTCTGAAGAGAGCTGAAGAACTTGAGGACTGCTCTTGGTGCCTGCAGTTTTCAAGTTAGACACAGAGAGATGGTGACTTTGATTTTCTTCATTTCTGAAGTATAAAGTCCAGTCCAAAGAAAAATCTCCTCTGAAAGAGTGGCTGGGGTGCTTGGACCAGGGCTATGAACTTAGCAGAGCTTGAGGCTCACCCCACTCCAGGGTTAGGCTGGCTACCTGCATAGGTGTTTTGAAGCGACGTCGGAAGCCACTGAAGTACAGGCATCAAGATCCCCAGGCCATGGCAGACTCACAGGAGTCCCTCTTACGGTGCATGTGGTGCACTGTCACCTGGGGAGTGGGCTTCAGTGTCTGCCACAGATCTGCCCACGCTGCCTACAGCATCTTCAGTTCTCCTTGGAGGTCCCTAGCCATGTAAGTATTGGTCTGGCCAGTCTATGGTGTCTGGAGACAACATAGGCCAAGCTGGGACAGCTGACTGTCAGTGGGGCTCCCAAAAGAACTGAGATAAGCTGATATTGCTCCAAAGGGCACCCCAGTAGACTTGGGGCTGAAGTGCCATTCCTGCAATTAGGTGTGAAGTGAGGGTTGGGCTGGCAAAGCCTTCCTGCAGTGCCCTGAGTTGTGACCTACCTCCCAGTCCAGTACTTTGAGGCCCAGCATGGCCCCATTAGGATAACAATCCCTGAAAAGGGAACCCCAGCAAGGGGAGATCTGTGGGAAATGAGTGTGCCACTCTGGCCAGCGGCAGCAGTTTGTCCTGGCTCGCCTGCCTCCTCTGGTCACCAGCTCCAAAAACACCTGGGCCACTGAGGCCTCTGCCTGCGGTCAGCCCTTTCCTACTGAGATGCTCTCAATCTGTTCTCCCCATGTGCACATCTCCCTCCCTTCCCTCTTCCCGCAAGCAGCAGAGCCATTGCCATCTGGCATTTTCAGCTGTTAAATAATTAATGGCCTTTCTGTTAACATGGAGAGTGTGTCTCTGACCAAGGGAGCTGTTGGATCTTCAGCAAATAAATGAGGAGACTCTTAGCAACCTCCAAATCCCTTCTCTGTGACCACCACTCCAATATCCAGCGGTAAGATCCTGCAGCTTGCTCCTAGGCACACCTGGCACATCCGGCACATCCTGCCAGAGGATGGTGGGGGGAAAGACACTTTCATAGGTATTGGTACAGGTTGCCTTTCCCTTTCAAATCCTCGTTGATACCCCCTTCCCTCAGTAGCAGACATTTTGCTCCTGGTGGCCAAAAGCAATGGGTTCCTCCTGGATATGGTGCTAGTGCCTCTTGCTCCAAGCATTCCTGCCCACAAGCCTTCACACAGGCAGCCCAACCAGCTCCGGTTTTCCTAACCAGCATTGCTGTTTCAGTGCCACAGTCTTCCTGCACAGAGAAATTTCAGGAGCAGAAGATACCTGAAGTCACCAGTCCAGTTCTGTTCCCTCTCTCTTAGGCACCTCCAACTCAGTTGCCCAGAGGAGCCATCATGTCATGGTGTAACACAGTCCTTGCAGGATATCACAGCTCTGAAGCTGATTTCAAGCTCATTCTCTTGCCTTTCAGCTGTCCCTTCATGCCAAGATACTCATGGAAAGCCACTTCCAAATACTCAAACTGGTACTTTTCTAGACTGTTGCAGCTGATCTCACCGCTTATGGTGCTGTTCTTAGAAAAGCTTATGCAAATTATATGGCTGCAGCATTACCATTAAAATAACCACTGGGAACAACCAGCTGAAATTAAATCTTGTAAATATTCTAGGACCAGCGCATGTGGCAGAAACCGCAGAAGGAGAATTCTGCTCATGCACACTGGGAACAGCTTAAGCTCAGACCCGGAGGACATGTTTGACCTCCCTCCAACTGGGGGAGATTCCTTACTCTGTATAGAGTGAGAGACCACACAGACACCGCAGGTCAGACTTAGTCACTGTTAAAACACCTAAGCTAAATGTTCACACCAGATGTATTACACATTTTTTGCAACATTCCAGTGACAGCACTCTGCGATCGTATCTTAAAGGTCCAAACAAACCCCACAGCATCACGAGACCACTTCCTGTTCCAAACTACACCACTGCCAGTGTGCTTTCCTCAAATCTTTAAGAGCCAGAGGAGGAAATATTGTGAGTAACAGAGCTGGGTGGGTACCTTCACCTCCAGAAGGTGCTGTGAGAGCTTCCCATTACCTGTGTATGAGGCAGTGCCTTTAGATGCCAACCACAGACAGGCATCTCTTGGAGAAGCTGCTGTCCTGAAGAAACAACAGCAGTAAGCAAGAAACACAGGAGTGGGCAGGATTGGGAAAATGAGGCAACAACATAGGGGCAGAAATTACAGTATGTGTTCTACCCAATCTAGGTCTTACTTACAAGAAAGATGCTAAAACAGAGTCAGATAACATGCAGAGCGTTAGAGAAAGGCAATCCTTCTTTCTCCTCCGTGATGGTTGTGAATGCACAGTGAACATGAAAGATTCACCACTGAAAGGGATTTGTTGTATTATCTCTATGAAGCATTTCCAGTGTGTAAGGTTTGCCTCGACTATTCAGTGCCCTGTTTGTTTTGTTGATACACCAGCATATGTTTCTCCTCTCCGGTTGGGTGGGCACTAATCCAGAGAATCAGATTTCCAATTAAAAATCAGGCATGTCTGTGATACAAATGCAATTGCTCAAAATTTGTCCTTCCCGTGAAGCACCCTGCCAGCAAACTCATTTACTAGGGGATGCACAGACAGCTGGAGTAGCAAACCATCAAAACAAAGTCTTGGGAGCTCTCAAGATGACTAAGCCGGCCTTGTCAGCATGCTTGCGCTCACCCAGCCTTGGTGTCCTGCTCTGGCATTGCTTATTTCACCTGGCAGATGGCAGCTGGGGCACAGGGCTGCTGATGGAGATGTCTGTGTCCATGAAAAGCCAGGCTGAGGAGCCAAGCTGTACTGCCTAGAAAGTATTGCTGCTACCTGACTGCCTTTGCATCCTTCTTCCCTCACAAGGAGATGTGGGCAGACTGAGGGAGGGGAGAACAAGGACTGCCATGATGGGAAGATCAGGTTCATACCTTGGTGTGCTCAGGACTGGGAAGGGAGGCAAACCTCTGGTGTCCCACCTCATGAGACTGCAGTGACTGACCTTGTGGGGCTGCAATTACAGAGAGGCCAGGAAACCCAAGCCACTGCCACTGACTCAGCATGGCTAACAAATGACCTTGGGCTAGGAAAGGACTATCAACACCCTGCACCAAGCTCAGCACACACCCTGGAGGAAGCAGTTTGGGCACCGAGAGGCATGGTGACATCTCCGTCCCTCTATCTTAGTGCATGGGAGAACAGGCATACCACAGACCAGACCATATCCATTGCCGAACAGTATAAGCACAGAGGATATGGGAGCAGACACACTCCTCCAAAACCCTTTCCCTCTCAAGATCATAGCCTCCACGTCCAAAAAAGCAAAGAGAAGGTCAGGCTGGTTGTAGGCTGTGAAACGAGCAGGTGTGGGTCAGCAGCACCCCTGGGCAGGGCTGTTTGACCACCTTCAGCATCTTCTGGGCAGCTGCCTGCACAGGAGAGTAACCTCACTGTGACAGTGCCTATGTTCCTGGGGCTGTGACCCACAGGGAGTGGAACCACATCTCACCAGGAAGCCAAGGTGCTGGACGCAGAGAGATGGGTAGCACAAACACTGACACTGGTATGAATGCTGTGCTCACACCCTGCTCAGCCCATGGCACCTGTCAGCAGGAGACCCTGTCTCATCACTGGTAGGATGGCAGCTGCTTCGTATAGGATATACACCAGTGAGTCACATTAATCTGCCAGAAACCAGACACGTCTTCTAAACAAGGAGAACCACACCATGAGTGGCAACCAAGCTGATGGGCTACAGAGGCTGAGGTCAGTCATTGTTACATTATAATGAAGATATGAATACCCAGATCGGTCAGGACCCAACAGCCAGCATCTCTTGTCCCCATATTACCCACATGCTCTGGGGTGCTCACGAGGATGGTGGGTATGAGTGTGAGAGTGAGTGGGATGAATGACAAACTGAGGGTGCACGCACAACTGAGTAAAATAGACCTGCTTAAAGACTGTGTAAACAAATATCATCTTCCCCACCTGTAAGCTCCAGCACTGTTCTCCCACCAAGGGGCACAAATGGCTTGTATTGGTTTAAGGTGAGTCCTTGGGATGCAAACCCTATGGTGAGCCCCTTCCTCTCAGTGGTGAGCCTGCTTTTAGCACTGCTGCTCCTGTCCCCAGTGCTTCCCACAGAAAGGTACAGTGTGGAGGCACAGGAACCCACTGCATAGGCAGCAGTATGAGGCAAGAGGCACCTGCTCCTGGGGCAAAAAATGAACGTCCTCCCCACTCTTCTCTCCTCACTCACCACCCCCAACCTGCCCCCCCACCACTGACCATCTAAACAACATAACCCACCAGGAGGGCAAAACTGTGACACCATTCTGTGGAGTCAAGCAAGTTTTTCTGCTCGCAGGACTGTCAGATTGCAGCCACCTTTGGGAAACGCTGTGCAGGGTCATGCTGCCCCAAGGACTCACCTGAAGCCAACACAACATTTGAGAACAAAACCCTCTCCTGCCACAGCCCCCTGTGGTGGCTGCAACATTGCCCCCAGCTCCTTGCCCCGCTCACCCCCCAGCACCACTGTGCAGACCCAGGGTGGATGCGTTTCAGCACTAGGACAAACTAAGCTCCATGTAAGAGGTTTCTGAACAAGAAGGTGTCCCAGCCCCTGGCCCCCAGTAGGGCTCTCTGCAGGATGACGTCTGTGGCCTTCCTCTGCAGTATAGCAGCCACCTGCACAAGCCCCTTCTCCAGGAGGGATGCTCTGGACTCAGGAAGGCAGCACTGATTCGCTGCAGTGCTCCTTGGCGCAAGAATAAAACCAAACCTCAGGCAACCAAGAGCAAACGGTGCTTACAGTGAGATATACAGCAAGGAGGTTTGTCTGGGCCAGCACCTCCTCCAATGCCATGCACAGAGCAGCACTTCTCCAGTGCCTCCTCCACACATGTGTGAGCAGCAGCTGCTGGAGCCATGGGGTTTGGGAAGGAAGAGCCCAAGCAGAGTTTATTCCTTCCACCCCCAGCCCTTTTCACCACATTTGACTAAGCCACCACTGCAGGCTGGCTCTAACCTGTGTTTAGTTTATATTTCAATACCCCGCTGTGCACACAGTGTGCTTAGCCCTTCACACTGCACTTAGTGTGTGCAAAGCACCGAGCAAATAGGAGCTAATTGGGTTGCAAGCTGCCCAGGGCCTGTGCTCATTCTGCATCGTGCACCCTTGTCCTCTGATAATGCTTAAACCAACACTCTTCAGCATAAAACTCGGCCTGGGCCAGGTCCAGCCCAAGCACAGGGTAGGGAGCAGCTCAGCTGCTGGTGGGCAATGTCTGTGAGAGCAGCCAGCAGGAAAGGGGACTTACAATAAAGATGTGGACAAATGTTTTGATAGGACCTGTAGCAACAGGATAAGAGCTGATGGTTTAAACTAAATAGGGTAGATTCAGACTAGATACAAGAAAGAAATGTTTTACTGTGAGGGTGGTGAAATACTGGAACAAGTTGCCCAGACAGGTGGTAGATGCACCATCCCTGGAAATATTAAAGGTCAGTCTGGAGAGGGCTCTTTGCAACCTGATTTAGTAGATATCCCTGACCATTGCAGGGGGGTTGGAGTAGGTGACTTCTAAAAGTCCGTTCTAATTCAAACTCTTCTGTGATTCTATGACAAAGCAGAAGCTCACTGCCTGGGACAGAGACCCAGGTTGTTCACAAGTGGGAAAGGGGCAGGGAGTCATCACACAGCTCTCAGCATGCATACATACAAGCACACACATGTGGAGAACACTGCTTCAGGAAAAGAGCCCCTGGTACCACTAGGTCCCTGTTCTGACCTGGGATGTTGAATGCTGTCTGCAGTCCCCAGAGCAACCCCTACACTTACAATTAATTAACGATGATATGCACAGATGAGGACAGCTCCCAGCCCCTGATGCCTGCGAGGGCCATCACAGCAGCTGGCCTTAGGGAAGGGCTTAATCTGCCCTTCAAAATGTACCCCGAGTTGTTTATTGCCTCCTAACACCAAGACCATGGCATGGTCTGACCATGCACAGCCAGCCCAGCAGCAGCAGCTCCCTTGACAATGAAGGCCAAGGAAGGCACCTCTCAGCAAGGCTGCAGAGGTGGTGGGACATGGGTCATTCCACCACTCAGTAACTGCGCTCAGAGGAGGATTTTAAGACCCTTGTCAAGGAAAGCATTACCTCCACTGGGAAAAATACTCCTTTTTGGAAACCAATATGAAAATCAGGAGCAGCTGTGCCATGGTTAGGGGCCAGCCCAAAGCTGTCAGTGGGGGTCATGGGCATCTTTCACAGTACCACAATGTGTCAGGAGCACTGTGCTCCCTGGAGATGCAGGCAAAAGCAGGATGGAGCTAAGGGAAAAGGCAGCTCTTTCCTCTCAGAGTCCCTTCCGCTGTTTGGGGAGCAGGAGATGTGGGAGGTGGAGAGGAAAGTGGGAGGTTTATCTCCTGCCTTTTATAAAGCCACCTGCTGCAGAGAGACTGCCAGCCATGGGAGTAGGCAGCACAGCCACAGCTCTCACCAGTGGGCAGGGAGAACCTTGACCCAGGGCAGAGGGAAGAAGACGGTCAAGAAGAGGATGTGGGCAGAGCATGAGGGGCACACAGAGTGGGAAGCCCAATACTGAACTGCTTGGACCAGGCTACTCTGGTGGCTTTGTGCCATGGTGTCCTGCCTGCCTGTGATGACATCTCACTCCTGGGGATGGCAGGGACCCCACCACTCATCTGGTGGAGAAAGTGAGTGCATTTCAAGTCCCCTGCATGGTTGCTGCTGAGCTCCAGCCAGCCCTCCTCACTGCTGCTGCCTGCAAGCCTGCTGTGTGACAGGGGCCAAGCACGGGTACGTGGCAGATTATCACAGGTCTGGCACCCATACTGCTGGGCCCAGCTCTGCTCCACTCCAGCCCACTGCTGCTGGATAAGGACCTGGGAGCAGCCTGGCACTGAGCACCCTCATCCCGCAGCCTCCCAGGGGCCAGTATAAGGTGGCAGCATCACGCTGTCCCTGCCAGGGGCCAGCCTCCACCCTTTCGCTCCTTCCCAGCTTCAAGCAACCACAACGTCCCCCACAACTGATTCTGCTGCAGGAGCAAAGAGATACTCCTGCCCTGCCCAGCTCCCCTCTCTGCAAGCACAAAAGCTTCTTCCTGAGAGCAGTGAGTTACAACACTAGATATATATATATATATATATATATATATATACATGCACACACATCACATATGATTTTAGAGCATCTTTGGAGCTAGAACATTTCTGTTGCCTGTGCTCGGTGCCAGGAGCAAAGAGAGGTTTGAGCTGCAGCAGGAAGGAGCCCACGAGCATACTGATTGCCAGCCCTGGCCCAGGAGAGGCTTTCCTCCCACCTCTGCCCAGCTTCTGAGCAGATCTGTATAACACCAGGTGACCAGGGTGAATTACGCTGCCCTGGGTGTGTGGGAGCTGGCAGCTTAGGAAGCCTCTGGCACCGGTGTTGCACAAACGAGAATGGCCCCAGCAGTGCAGCTGCATCCAAGTGCACCAGAGGGATTAGCTCTCAGCATACCTGTTTGAGTCAACAGCGCGTCAAAGGGAAGGGGAAGTCTTTGATGGTGAACACAAGGGAACAGGAGGGCAAGGAGAGATGATGTTCCCCAAGGCCACCTCCATCCCCTGAGGATACATCCAAACGGGATCCACCACATTGCAACCTCTCCCTCAGTGTGCAAGCAAATTTGGTCCTTGAAAAGGAGGAGGAAAGAGGCTGAACCTGTCTCATAGTCTCAGCACCAGATTGTGCTGACTTTGCCTGGGTCATGGGCCAGCTGCTTGCCCTCCCACCAAATCCTGCCCCTGTGCAGGGCCAGCCTGGCACTCCTTTTCACTGGGGCAGTGGAGGGAGCATGCAGTCAGTGTCTCCCGGTTGCTGGGGCACACATCCAGCCACCTCTGCAGCCCACGCAGCCTTCAGGGCAGGTCGGAGGAAAGCTGCTGCTGCTGTGGTGACCAGGAATGGAGGCAGCTCTCCCAGGCATGGAGGCAGCTCTCCCAGGCACACACGGAGCTGCAGACATGCTGCTCTGTACAGCACTAACTGTTCCAGCCTCCTCCTAGCGCAATAGGTGCTCACACACACCAACAAGATGGCTTGTCCCCATCACTCCTATCACCCCCTGGAGAATTGCCCTTGTCCAGGACACCCAAGCACAGCGTCATCCAGACACATGCCACAGGGCAGAGCAGAGCCAAGCAGAGTAGAACAGACAGCCTGCTCTGGTCTCCTCCATGAAGAGGACCTAGAGAGTAAAATGGCCCTGGAGCATCAGATATAAGAGGGAAATCACAGGGCTATTGGGATGGGTGTGTTGGTGCATCCCAAGCTGGGGGAATGGGACAAGATGCACGGCAAGCAGTGGGGTTCAGGTTCCCCTTGACATGCACCTACCACAGATGAGTAGCCCAGCATAGAAAGGTGAGCAGGGCACAGTCAGCACACAGCCTCTGCTGTGCCAGTGCTGAGGCTGGCACTGCCTGCACCCACCGCCCTGCCTTCCTGTCCCTCTCCAGCCATGCCCAGTGGCAAGGGGCCTCGGGAGTGATGGATGTGATGGAGGACAACACAGGAAATGGTCTCTTTCCCTTCAGCAAGAAAAAGAAGTGTCACATCTGAACAAGTACAGCAGCCAGGCTGGGAAAGGGACAAGGCATTAGGAGAAGAGATGCTGTGGGCTAGGAGGCACAGCATCACCCAGAGGACGTGGTGAGACAGATGGCAGATTTGGCAGTGGTGTGGTCATGGAGAGACCTGCAAGCTCTTTCCACCGCAAGAGGAAGTGCACAACACCACAACACTGCCCAGGCTGGCAGCTTTGGGGCAGCTGACATTGGGCATCCTTTCAAACATGCCACATCCAACAAGCCAGCACCACAGATGCTCCATAGGCAAGTCAGCATTGGTAAAAAGCTATGTGGGATCAGGGAGAAATGGGAAAAAAAGATCAGGATGGCAAGTGTTAGGGAGGCAGAGAAATTGTCTCTGGTTTCTCTGCACAAGCTCGCCTTCCCGGCACACAGGGCCAGGTAGCCAGGCTGGCACTTGGGGGAGGGCTGGCAATCGCTGAACTGCTCTGCCCACCCTGCCAGCACTGTGGGGTCCACATGCAGCCATCTCCTGCCCTCCACAGCATCATTGCTCGCATGCTCACAGGGAAGACAAAAGGAAAGGAGATTAAACATGAGGCACTGTAGCAGATGGCTACAAAAGGAGCTTCCCCAAGCCTGAGTGCCCTTGTTCTTCCAGGGTACTTTGGACACAGCAGTGCTGGCACCAGGAATGCAGCCGGCCAAAGAGATCTGGGGCCAAGACAGGAAGCCATGTCCCAGCACGAGCTACTGCAAGCCTCTCCGCACCCCAGCAGCCACTGAAGCCCTGCCACAATTAGCAAGAATCAGACTGGCTCTGTGTCCATTTTGGGAGAGATGCTCAGGGATACAACACCGATACAGAGGGGTTTTCACAGTGGCAGAGTGTCCTGGCCCAGCCCCAGTTCAGAAGCCTACTTTCCACCTGGAAATATAACCTGCTCTCCCTTTCTGCATCCCTACCCAGCACATCCCAAACCTCCCCCCCATGAACTCGGCAATGACTTGAACTAACCTGGAAGTCTCTAAAATGCACTGTCTTCAGGAGGTGGCCCAGCCACTGCAGCTGTTATTAGCAGTACTCGCCTTGGGTTTTGTTTGTTTGTTTGTTTGTTTCTGAACAAGGAAGAATTTGGTGAAATTTCATGGAAGAAAACACAAGAAATTAAAAACTTGGATGAAAGAAAAATGAAACTTGATTAAAATCTCCCAACAGAAAAACACAATGAAGCTGCCTGATGAGAAGATTAGCAGCAGAGGAATAGGAAAGGAAAAAGCAATAAAGAGGAATTGGAACCAGAAGAAATAAGAGAGTGACGACTTCTGGAAACATTTACCTGACTTAGAAGGAATCAGATTTTGTCTCAGCTAAAGACTTTCAAAATGAGAAGACAGCCAATTGAAACCCAGCAGTTGTAACAACTGCATGCTGAGACCCCGGATCACCCTCGACAGTGAAAAATAAGTCAGTAGAAATTCATGCAGTGTCCCTGCTGCCAGGCCTGCTCAGCGGCTGAGCACCTGGAGCTCGAGCCTGATGAACTGCAAAAGTGGCTCTGACAGCAGCAACCCTTCTGAAAGCAGAAGGGGGAAAAGCTGCAATTAATTTAGTACTGATTAGTTTAGTTAAAGTTCAGAAAATTAGTGCAGGTTAATGCCGGACAGCGTGGTTCACTTTGCAAGTCTAATGAAGATGAAATGAGAGAGGATAATCTCTACCAGTTCTGAATCCTTGAAAGCCAGGCATAGTCAGGTTATATCACTGGTGATATTTTATGCCTCCTATAATAAAATTCTGTTCCTATAATATAGTATTGTAGTAATGAAATATAGTATATTAGTACAGTATTACAAATGCAAATAATGCTTTCATAAACTTATTCTTTTTGCTTTTGTGGACCCACACATTTTACGCTGGTTTATTTAACCAACTAGAAGCCATTTTGTAAATGCTTGCTTTCTGCATTTTGAATTGGATTTTATTTCCCACTGAAATATAGCTGGACCAAATTTATAATAAATAAAGAAGGAATATCAGAGAAAGAAATGTGTCACTCACCATTTTCTAATGCAAGAAATGTAGACATTAAGAACTTAAATAACTATATGTTACACTGAAAACCCACTCACTTAAGCATGGTGAAGCCTCCTGCTCGGCCCTAAGTACCACAACATACCCATACTTATCACTGAGAAGCAACTTGTCCTTAGGAAAAGAGCAGAAGTATACAAATACAGCAAGATTAAAACTAGGCACCTAGGTCATTGCTTTCTGATCATTAATTTAAGTCCTGACTCTAACCCATCCATCCTACTCAGATGCTGGTCAGGAGCCAAACAAGGCACAGATCAAACTTACGCCAAAGTCTATGTAATTTTGGGTTTGTGCCATTTCTGCCATTATACTTTCCTCCTGCAGAGTTCTGACATCTGTGACTGCTCCCTGACAAAAGCAGCTCAGAAACACAAGGAATGGTGCAAGTCCCCAGCCTGGAGCCTGCAAGCCCTGGGACTCTCTTACCAGCGTAGAGACCTCCAGACTGCTGCTTGCAGTTGCAGAGGAGTTTGGCAAACCTCTGAATTTCTGGTCATTACTTTAATGCTGCCTTGGGAGTTACCTCATGGTGACTTGAAGATGGGACAAATAGTCACAGAACTTTCGAGGCTGAAGGGAGATGGACTAGTCCAGCCTCCCTTCTCAAAGCAGGGACAGCTACAGGGGCTGCTCAGGGCCATGTCCAGGTAGGTTTTGAATATCTTCAAGAATGAAGATTCTGCTCCAAGCCAGCGCCATGCCAAGAAGACCATCTCAACCTGCTGATGCAATCAGGTCCTCTAGCCAGATAGGTCCCAAGCCCCAGGCTACTGGAGGCTGTCCCAGTGCCAGCTGGGACCCTAGCTGCACTGGTGCCTTATGGCTCATGGTCAGCCACTTCCAAGCCTTGAGAGTCATCCGTCAGCTTGCCAGCCCTCATGCGACATCTCAGCACCCAACCTGTGCTACTTCCCTGGCATGTCATCCTAGTGTGCGTCACCTTGCTGGGTGAGTAGCACAGCAAGGGGACTCCTCTGGTAGGGTCACCTTGGCTTGGCCAACGCAGTGTCCCCAGGTCTTGTCTCAGGGTACCAAAAGCTCATTTTGGGCTACAGCTGGGAGCTGCTGCCCAGCTATCCTTCCAAACCTGGGTTTTGCCCTAACTCCCCACCTCTACCTTATCTGAATCGTGGTCTCCTATACACTCTCCAACACAGCACATCAAGGAGCTCCTTGTGTCAATCTCCATCACCATCTTCCAGCTAACAATAAAGTACTCCCTGGTGAACCAGGGCCAGAATCCGTTCCTCTCCCTATTAGGAGGAACTCTAAATTACATGATGACATGTTTTCCCACTTCTCACAACCTGCCTTTTAGCACTTATGGGTGCAGTGAAGTTTAGCTCATTCAGAACCTGCCTTCCTCTCAGCTCACCCACAATATGCACATGACAAGACACAAAACGTTGGTGCTGGGGGCAGGATAATCGGGTCAACCAAAGCTTTAACATGTTCCCACTGAACAGAAGCGCTGAGCCTATCCTTTCTCCTCTGTTTAGAACTCCATTTTAGACATATATTTATTTGAGATCAAACTAAAATAGCATAGAAGCCCCTCCTTTGTCAAAATGAATGCCACAGCTTCTCATGGGTACCCTGCTGGGAACTGCACAACTGATCCTGGTGCAGAAATGCTTCCATATGGTGGTGTTTATGCTCCCTAGAGGCTGGGCAGCATTACAGTAATTTCAATTAGGAAAGCAATTCCTCAGGCAAAGAGGTTTTCTCTGCAGCCCTTAACATGGATGCAGCTCTTACGCCAACACAACCATGCACTAAGAGAGGGCTGTACCAGGATAGGCAAAGCAGGACAGCACTGGGCCTTTGGGAACCACTAAGATGAGTCATAAAAAGTGAACCTGGTGAGGAAGTGCGAGATTGAGCACGAGCTGAGCCACCAGAGAGGTGAGGGTAATGCAGGGACCAGGGCGGTGGGCTGGGAGAGGGGAGCCCATGCCCCTGCCACACTGCTCCACCCCACTTCCCTCTGCTTCTGCAGACTGTCCCTGGGGACATGCCATGCCTAGTCTCACCCATTAATCAGCAACAATAATGGCTGGGTGGTGGGAAGGGCTGTGCATCATTACCTGGCCCAGTCTGGCCCATTGTTGCTGTAATAGTGTAAGCAAACTGCTGCCATTGTCTCCACCTAATAACAAGGTGTGATTACAGCCTAATTACCAGTCCCAACTACATTTGAAGCAGTAACTTCAAGACAGCTTCAAAAAGATGTTTAGGCATCTTAAAGTGCGGGTAGATGCCAAGTGAGATCCTCAAAAGCTCTAAGATCTCTTGATGTTGAGGGATCTGATAGCTGGTTAGGGACTGAACATAATCAAGCCATAGCTGAAGGAAACTGGGAGTGGAGACACTTCTCCTGAAACAACCCCAAAGCAAAACCTGCTTTTTCTCTGAGCACAGCGCATCAGCAATGCAGCGTTTCCTTCAAATTTAGGGCTAAGTACATGAAATGTATTTACAGCAATGAAAGTATGTAAGAAGAGCTGTTTCACCAAATGCAGAGTGACAACAGTAGAAGGCTTTGGTGTCTATGGGATTCATGAGGTGTCAGCATTTGCCTAAGAGTTTAGGTGGCTGATCAGTTTAATATCAACAGAAATCACCTGTAGGTGTTAGAAGCATTTCTCTCTTTCCTTGCTGCCTTGGGGAAGCTCTCACAGCCTGTTAAGATGGGAGTATTTCCTGTGAGGAATAAAGCAGGGACACTCCTTTTACAACTCTACAGATGTCAGTTCTGAAGCTGCCTTACTTTCCCTTGGGCCAGAAGCCTCTGTATGGAATGACAGTATTTACCTGTGAGGGCCTACGCACGCCCCTGACCAGTGTCCCCAGCAAGCACTGCTATTTCTATCCCCGTCTGCAGGACCACCCTCTGCTTGCCGTTGTCAGCAGCCACCAACCCAGGGATGAACTAGTTAACTTCAGGGAAACCTTCTCAGGGGAGAGCAGCCACAGATCCCAGGGTTATCACAGAGAAAAATAAAAAAGCTGAAAGGCATTCAGATGGGGCTGCAGGAGCAAGGATGCTGCCATGGGAAGAAGGCAGAGGTTTAAGCTTACAGGGAAACCAAGAAAGCCCATACGTGCTATGGAGTCAAAGGCTGCAGGGGTGCGGCAACCTCCCTGCTTTTATTTATGACTTATTTGTTTGCCAATGGCTGTTTGCCAGGCTACTTAAGACAAAACCTTCCTGAAGTAGCTGTTTCTGCTTCCCTCTCCATCTGCTGCCCAGCTCTGACCACCACTTTGCAGGATAGCAGGGAAGGCAGCAAGGCCAAGGCTCAGGTCTGGTCTCAGCAGCAGTCTTTCTGCCCTCTGCTTTTTCCACACTTTCTCCCCTTCGAGCAAATACCTCAATCCACTTCAACAGCACCTGTTATCCCAAGTGGCACATTCTGCCCTCTCTCCATTGCTCAGACAAGCAGCCTGACCTGTCACACAGCATCGTAAAACCCTAACATGGAGCAAAGTGCTTTCTCATACCTGGTTCGCCCACCCAGCTTTCCCCTCACCTCCCGTTCCCCCTTCGAACTTTCTAAAAGGGGAGAGGGCAGCCACGTACATCAGTCCTGGAGATGGTGGCTAAACAGTTAAAAGGAAAAAGATGTTCATGCAGAAATAACATCTGCCAGCCAGACAAAGGTCTCTCTTTCTCCTATGTAACACCCATTCTGTTCAGGAGGTTTCTGAATTGCAAACACAGTGTGCAGAACCACTGCTGCTAGAAAGGCCGGGGAAGCAAGCTAGAGAGAATACAGGACCTTGATCCGTGGACAAAACTGCATGAAGTCATAAACTGGGGGAGAGATGTTCAGCCAGAGCATTAGCTCATCCTGACCTGACAGCCCTTTCAGAGGCATCAGCCTTTCAAGGCTGGAGGGAGAAACGGGGAGATGTCCTCCTCCTCTCCCCTGCTAGCATGAAGCATTTCTGACACTGTCAGGTGTGGCTCTCAGAAGGAGGATTCTGTGGCCAGGATGACGTGGGGACTGAACACAAGCCATGACACAGTGATGGGATGACACTTTATCTCGCATCAGAGGACAGCAGTGCAGGCCACTGCGTGTGTCCTGGGAAAGGACACTGAGGGCTTGGGATTCACCCCCTGCTGTTGCCACTGACTTACTCCAGGAGCCCAGGGAGGCCCCTGCACCTCGCAGGGCCTCAGCCACCCATCAGGCGGGCGGAGACAAACGTTTGTTAAAGCCACTTGGTGCGTGGCCCCCTTTGAGGGCAGGAAAAAAGGGTCTAAACAGAGCCAAGTGCCCAGAAATCTCCCACAGCAACAAACCAAACCCGTCCCTGCATCCCCGACCCTCAGAGTCGCCCTCCCGAGCTGCACCCGGGAGCTGCCCAGTGCAGCGCTGGCACACCCGCCCAGGGAGCCGAGCAAGTTGCCGTGAGCATCCCGCAGCGCAGTCCTAGAGCCAGGCCCACCCGGGGAGGCTCAGCTAAGCACGGCAGGGCCGGGACTAGCCCCACGCAGGAGCGGCTTCCCAGCCCCCTTCCCCAGCCTCCCCACCGGCAGGACCCCCCCGATCCATCCTGCACCCCACGACCCCCATTGACCACCACTCGCTGGAGCACCGCTGCCCGCAAGGCCCCCGCCCGCTGCCGTGGCAGGCGCCGGCTGAGCCCCGCAACCCGGACCGCGGCTCCAGTCCCGCGGCCGCCGCCTCCC
>JANRGW010030025.1:0-57662 GCA_024733675.1 Psilopsiagon aymara
GGCCACAAGTCAAAAACACAGTGCTGCACCAACTATTAAGAAGGAGAAAAATGACTGCTACTGCTGAACCCATGACACTGTTCCATGTCATTATAAGGGGTTTTGAAGCCTTGGAAGCAGCAGAGCTGTGGCAGAATTACCCCTCTGCAGCACCAATTTAAAGGGTTTTTTTGCAGTGTGAATAATAACAAATGTTTTCATTCTGGCTTTTTGGTTCAGCATTGCAGGGAGGTGAAGGTCTTGTCTGACTTTCTCCCAAAACTGCCTGAATTCTTGGTGTTTTGGCTGCTTGGGGGAATTTTCCCAGCCTGCTCCCACATCTCTGTCCCTCCTTGGTACCTGGCCATGGCTTCAGGAGCTGATGCATTAGGGAGGACTGTGGGATGGAGGTGCAGCCTTCCTGCTGCCAATAGGATCCAGACAGGAACCTGTGCTGGGAGGTGAGCTGAGGGATGCCAGGGATAGCACTGTGCTCTGGGATGAGAGCATCCCTGCATCCCCACTGGGCACCCCAGGGTCCTCCCCCTCTGGCTGGGAGATGTGCTGCTGCAGCAAAACCAACCAAGGGGGCAACTGAAGGGCCGGGAAAAATCCATCCAGAGCTCAGAGATGATCTACAACTGACTGGAAACTCAAGGAGGGGAAGTTTCACAAACCCAACTGGGATGCAGAGCGAAAAATACAGCTGCCATGGCTCAACAAGGGGGTGAGCAACCTGAGGCCACCGCTTGCCTGTTTGCTGCACCAATGTGCATGCATTGCAGGCCTAGCATTCACCCCTGGAGAACACCTCCTCTTTAAGAGCATCTACGTGAGGCATGCAATGATACATATTCCTGCTTGCTGGTTTTTATGCAGTTGATGCATGCTGAAGGGAGACATGTGGCCTTTCTCGGAGTCAGAGAAGCCAGTGTTGAGGTCTGGACCACTCTTCACTGATGCTTATGGGCTTGGCCATGGGGGCAGAGGCAGCATGAAAGATTTGTAAAGGGCACATCAGATCCCTACTCAAAAGCCTGAGGTAAGCACCATGTCTGGGGAGGCTCCTGCAAATCACAAGGGTTTCCCATGCGGAGCTGCTTTTTTTAACCGTATTTCCCTGAAACATGGAAACATCCACATCCATCAAATCCGCAGGGAAATACCTCCGATCTGCCAGAGCTGGTGCAGTTCCCAAAACGATCTAAATCTTCAAAACCAAGAGACTAAACAGTGTCAAACTCATGTCAAGCATCTGGCTTTTAAAGAGGCCATAAAAATTAGGAGGTATCACTGAACATGATGGATCACTCGCTGCCCTGCCCTTCAAGCTAAAGGATGTGACCTCGCCTGCAGACCTTGTTTATTAGGTAAAAATGACATCCCGTTAGCAGCCTCGTGAGCTGACTCATGGAGGAGGAGAGCAAAGGTCCCGGGGTTTCTGAGCAAGTCAGACTGTAAAGCTGTGTAGGGCTTTGGGTCCCAACACCATGGCTGGAAGCAGCTGGCTCCGGTTTTGCTGTGGTTCCTGCTGAGCCACCTCAGATGCAGAAGGTGCCAGTTTGTGGCCAAAGTAAAAACCCTCTAAAAAACCCCAAACCAAACCCACCTGGAAAAGCTTGTTCCTCTGAGCAGCCAATGTATGAGCGAGGTCCTGTCGTGGTTGAAACACCAGCCTTCCATTCCTACAAGTCTGGCACTCTGCATTGCTCTGCCTCAGTTTCCCTTCTGTGCTCTGGGAGCATCACTTCCCAGTGTAGGAGCTACATCCCTCCCAAGGCCATTTCCCCCAACACCCTGAAGTGATTAATAAAGGGAATTAAAAGGGGAAATAATGAGGGAATGTCCTGGGTGCTGGGGCTGAGGATGGACTCTTCTCCAGGGCACAGGGCTCTCCCAGTCTGAAGCTGCTGCCTTCCTCCCACTTCCAGCTGTCACCAGCTTTGCTCCTGTTAGTGCTGGCAGCTTTTGCAGTGATGAACAGTTCCTGCTCTGGCTCAGCTTTCCTTTCCCATGCTCTGGCTCAGTGCTGTGCTGAGAGGAACCCTGCTGAGCTGCCATGCTGGCCCTGGCCCCAGCTGAGCTAGGTTCCGACAGGGCTAGCAGGTTCCTCATGCTATCTGCAGACATATCCTTCCCAATGGGTGCTCTAAAGAGCACCCGCCAGATACAGACATCTCCAGAGGGGCTTTAGACAGCAGGATGATGAATTCTTGTTGTTTCCTATGGCTTTTTGCTTATCTGGGATGCTGGAGCAGTGAAATGGTGCTGGGAGAAACCCCCAGAACTCATTGAGCCCACCACCAACCCCAAACCTTCTCCAGAACTCGTGTCCTCACTGATCTTCCTTTTCTATCACCTGCACTGTAATTTCAGTCCTAGAAGATGCTGAATAAGCAGCATAGCAATGGTTGGCAAAACTGGGATGGATAAAACCCACTAAGGATGCAATTTACTGCAAGCCCAGTATCCCCAGTACTGCTGCCACAGCATGCTGAGTACAAGACTTTATCTCCATATATGTGGGAGTGCAGGAGGAGGTGGTGTTGGCCAGGACAGATGTGAAATGTCAAAGCACACACATTTTGAACAGACTTAAGAAAAGAAGTAACTGTGATTATAAGAAGCCATTCCAGGGCTGTTTGTTGTGCCTTGTTTATCCCTGGACATTCATCCTACTACAGTTTTGGCCATGAAGCTACTTGAGCGTCATGGAGTTTGTCATGCCGAGTGGATGTATACATGAGAGAACATTTATTTGTCATGAGCAGCTGCTATTTCCTCTGCTAAAGAAAGATCTTTTTTCATCCAATCGGAGCCGGGAATGCTCATTTACAGCTGTGAGGACTCTCCGAGGCCCCCACAGTGTCCGGATTGACATGCAGGTCCATGAGGATGAGTCCTCAGCATTTACTCTCAGCAAACCAGTGCATGGCCAGTGCCTGGGGAAGGCAAGGGCAGCCCCTGCCCTGGCTGAAGGGCTCTGCTGGGTGATCCACGGTGCTGCTGGAGGAAGCTGCTTGGGGACTTGGAGTGATCACTTCAGGCATCAGTTTAGGAAACCTCTTTCTCCTGCTTTCACCAGCATCCCTGGGTCATTGCTGTCCCCAGCATCCCCTGGTGCCCTGGGGCTGTTCCCAGTATGGCATCACAGTCCCTCATTTCTACTGCAGGACCACATCCAGGACATGGATAAGAATGAGCACAAAGCCTCTGCAAACCTCCAGCAGCTCTGCAAATGGGGATGGAGACTGGAGAAAGGGGGCAAGAGAAAAGGGAAAGGGGAAAGGAGAAAGGGGACAGGGCAAAGGCTTCCAGGCTCTGTCCAGGTGTGCTTGGCCATTGCTTGGCTGGTTTCTCTGCTGGTAGTGCTTTGCTACCAGCCCTCCATTCATTGCCTTTTGCTGTCCCAAGCTTTGGCAGCTGAATTAGCCTAGAAACCTGAGTGCTCCCACACGATGCTCTGGGATCTGGAGGCTTGCTGCTGCCAGGTGGCTTGGGGGCATCCCAGGACATCCCTGAGAGGGGTCCAGGGGTCAAAAACAAACACCAGGAAACCCAGGGCAGGACATCCTCTGGTTCTAGCAGCAATTACCTCCTCAGAGCATCCTTCTCTCTGAGCATCCTTCCCAGGGTGGTTTTCCCAGCACTCTCCTCCTTGGTGGAGTTGCTTGCACAAGCAGGGACACTGTGGCCAACTCTTCCTTCCCAAGTATTGCGTTTTCCTGCTGGTGCATCCCATCAGCACCAGCCAGAGCTGCACTGCAGAGCAGCTGGGCTCACCTTCAAACACCATCACTCCTACGATGGCCAAAAGCTTCTTGAACAGCTACACAAGAGTCTCCTGATTCTCTTAATTATTTATTGTCATGCTTAATGTGCTGCAATTATTAGAATAAATCGTTGGGATTTGCAAAGTTTATAACCTAGAATCACTCACTGAAATGGGAGCTGAAAGGCCCTGGTGCAGCTCATCCCTTCTGCGGGGTGTTTGTCATCATTCAAGCATCTAACAACCTTTGATGGGTGATCAGCCTTGTCTGCAGTCAGCACACACCACCACGTTGCTGCTTTGCTCTGTTTTTCCTCTCTTGGAGGGGAGCAGCTCATGTTTTCTCACATTTTTCTGAAGTCATTCTGTGTTTTCAGAAGGATGTGCTAAGCCAAGAAGGATTTCTTCTTGCGGGTGTGTTTGCTTTGGGACTTGCCCTTGCAGAGCAGCACCCAGTGCATTTGTAAAATCATATATAATTGCCCCTTCCCCCTGCTTGGACTTGCTGGTGCCCTCAGGGAGTAGACGGGTGCTGGCAGCCTGTGCGGCCATACAGCTGCTGGAGCAGCAGACCTCAGAGAGGACACCTTTGGGGTCCCCATCCTTGCAGAGCAGATCCTGTCCTCCTAGGAGGTCCCACAGCTCTACAGCGTGTTCATGGGACTCCCAGCTGGGCCCAACAGAGACCAACAGCCGCTGTGGTTGGGAAAAACCAATGCAGCCTGATGCTAAAGGGCATAGGGCAGGCAGAGGTCACTGCAAGAAGGCAATGGCCAGGGTAGCAAAGAGCAATTAGGAAGAACTGAGATTTGCAGAGTACAGATCAACCTCAGCAGCTCCATCAGCTGCTGCCAGCTGGATTTTGTAGGGTGAGAGGAACAAAAAATACCCCCTTTTTCTACTTGGGCAGGAAAGTGGAGGGGACCTACACGTAAAGTCCAAGGAAAATACCTCCTATCCTTGATATCAAGCAGCAGATGGAAGGACTTGGGTGCAGATCTGGGGCAAATGGGTATTGGTAACCCCATGTTGTTGCAGGGACCAGGGACATCAATGTGCCCATGTCACCGGGACACTTCCAGTAAGCCCAGACTAGAGGAATGGGATGGGCAAAATATGACAATTCCCTGTATGAAGACTGGCTGAGGCTTGGTGGCAGGGACCATGTCTCTGGTGGAGCCAAACTGTCGTTGAGTTTGGCAAAGGGTAAGTAAACCCCTCTGGTCCAAAAGCGCAGCCCTGCTTTCCTGGGAGATTGCAGGATGCTTCCTGGCACTCCTGGAGCACTCCTGGAAATCATCCCTGGCACACCACGGGAGGGTGAATGCACAGAGGAGTTTGCCCTCATTGCACCGTGGTGCATGAGGGAAGATCCATGACGCAGGAGAGGAGAGCAGGGCTAAGTACTCCTCACTGATAATAGCTCAATTTTCAGCCATCCTCAGGATCTTGGAGGGATGTTGCTTGAGAAAAAAAAAATTGTGGAAAGACAAAGAAATCCAAAGGAAATGGACAGCAGGAGGCTTGTGATTAAATGGCTTTAACTCATATCCTTAAAAGCATAGATCTACTTTGGGAGCTGCCTGGGGAGAGGAATGTAAGGCTGGCCCTGCTGGCTCATGCCAAGGGTCTCTTTGTAGCTTATCTCCACCAGCACACACTAGCTGGGATTTAGGGAACCAGTCCAAGGACAGGGCAAGTCAGAGCAACCTCGGCTGGTGATGGTCAGCAGTCACCGAGAGCCAATCCCATCCTTCTGAGTCCCTCCCTTTCTGGAGGGACCGCCACCCCTCAGAAAGGGGCTTGGGGTCTAGATAGGAGGTACCTGTGGGTGGGAAGCCCACCTTGTGGGAACAGGGAATATGATGGGGTGCCCTCCCACAGCCCCCACAGTGTTCCCAGGTTGCTGGGGCTGTCAGCACAGGGAAGGGATGGGAACAGCAGCCAGCTGGTTCTGCTGTCCGGTACTGCAGGACACAACTTGCCAGGGGAATAATTGAAGCTTTGCAGCGGGAAGCTAGGGATAGATGGGCTGTGTTGTGAAGCCCTTACCATTCCCTGGGAATCGGACTGCAGAGATAAAGTAAAATATCTAAGACCCCATTCCAGCTGGAGCTGGGATCTTAAAACGGACCATGCTGTGCCTCTGGCTGCAATAAAGACAGAGAGAAATCCCTCCTGGCGAAAAATCCCAGCTCTCTTGCTCAGCCCATGGATCATGGCCATGGCCCTCCCAACCAAGCTGCAGCTGAGCTCAAAAAAGATGCCGGCATCTGGCTGTGCCCATCACCAAGAGCCCTCTCCACTGTGTGGCATCATTGCTGGGTCACTGTGGTCCCGATAAGCCACAGAATTTCCTAAGCCATGAATCAAGAGGGATTTCCTCCAGCTGCTGCAGCACTGCCTTAGAGTGACACAGCCTGAATCACACTCATGCCCCCCCATTTCACTCTCCATGGCTTGACCTGGCTTTGTCCTGACCTAATTTCCTCCCAGGGAGATCCCTCTTTGCCCAGTCTAAGCACTGGGGACAGTCCATGCCAGGCATCCCGGCCCCACCACAACCAGGCATCAGGAGCACGGGACCCACCTGCCTCTGATGCAGAAAGCCTGTGCGCACCAGTAGAAACTGGGAGAAAGGACTGTGTGTCCCTCCAGAAGAACGGGGAGAGGCAAGGCTGGATGTCAGCCCCGTTCTGCCCTGCACTGCTGCTGTCAGTCTCTGCTGCAGATACAACTGTTCTGGTGTCCTTGGGGATGGTGACACATCCCCAGAGCGGGTGCTGGGTCCTCCGAGCCCCTTGTGACCAGGCTCTGAGCCCTGCTCCAGTGTCCAGCTACCCAAGGCTGCAGCATCGTGGCTGAGCTGGCAACCACAAACATCCCCAGCTCCCGACTCAGACCCCACTGCAAATGGCAGGATGAGGATAAATGAACAGGTTGGGTTTCTGATGGTTTCTTCTTCATGGATTCTGGGCTTTGCTGATTCCCTGGGGATATGCATCAGTGGGAACATGGAGCAACACTGCCTGAGAGCCAGGCGGGACACAGGGACACATGAATGACACCGCCAGCCCCAATGTGGAATCACAGCTATTGCTAGCACATATTTAAGGCTTCAGAAGCATTTTGAGTGCCTCCCTGGTGAGGGGGGCTCTGGTGAGGAGCTTGGTCTGTCCTCTGCAGTGAAGAAGAAGAAATGAAGCAGGTTCCAGCCTGCATCTGGAGCCTGCAGTACCACACTGCTGCCTCCTCCCTGACCTGAGGCAAAGATCAAGAGGTAGAAGAAGCAGAAAGACCTGGAGGACCCTCTGGGCTTCCCGTTTGGCCTCCATGTGCCCAGGAGCCCATGAGGGTGGTGTGTTAGAGGGATGCAAGCTCGTGCTTTCTATGATTTTCATTAAGGGGGAGGTTGGACGAGAGGCTGGACCCTGGTGTCTGCACATGGGGATGGCTCAGGACCTGGAGAAACACAGCTCTATGCAGAGGGTTGGCAGCAGTGCCATGAGGGGTGAGGATGAGTGCCACCAGCATGGGGACCACAGGAGGGGACAGCGGCCAGCAGGTCAAACCACAGCCATTCACACCTTGGTTGTCATCCTAGCTCATTCACACAATGGGAAGATGGGTTTCAGCACTGTGTGTTCTGGGTGCTGTGCTCTTCCCAGGGAGCAGGCGGGGGTTTGCGAAGAGACACAGAGGGTCAGCAAGAGGGAAACACAGGAGCCTGTGGATGGCTCAGGAAAAGGCAGGGTTTTGGCTGTGGGAACATCACCCTGGTGAGGAATCACTCCCTCATGTCCTGGGTGCCTGTTGTTGCTGCCTGCTTGGGTTTATGCTGGCTAAAGCTCAGGCAGGGGCTTTGGCTCAGGTCCCAGGCTGGCTGGAGCTCTGAGCTGTGTGTCTGGAGTGGGGCTCCATCCCCCCTTATGCCTCCCAAAACCACATAAGCCCAGAGGATCTTCGACCCACCTATGGGCACTGAAGGATACTTCTTGGTGGGATGCCCCAAATCAGGTTGTGCTCTGAACACCAGCTTGGGGGGCCTGGCACCTTACTGGGGGGTCCCACCCCGGGGGGGTTTCTGCCAGTGGAACTGGTGGCTGTGGAGCTGGTGGCTGGGCTGCTGCAGATGGAACAAGATTTGGGGGCACCTGGGTGCTTGGCAAGGATGGAGCTGAAGCTCAGTGGAATCCTGTGGTTGTTGCACTGGCTCTCCAGTGGATATACTCCATTGGAATGACTCTGCCAGGGTCTCTGTGTCCTTGTGAGCCAGCTCAGTGTGCATGTCCCTGCCCTACCTCTGTCCCCTGTGCTGAGAGCTGTCCCGGACCGGGGGACTCTGGCTGCTGCCCATGGACAATGTTCCAGCTTTGCTCCTGAAAGCATTTGCAGTTATTTTTGGACAGTAACTGCCTTCCCAAACATTTGCCTTGGTGTTGGTGCCTGGACCCGCTCACAGCTGGGACTCCCTCCTCTGACCACCGCCATGCAAAGCTGAATTCTGCCAGCCACAGCATCCTTCATGTGGCCGGGTACTACCTCCGTGTCCAGGATCCCACCTCTCCCTTTGGACCACTTCTCCCATCCACCACCCCACAGCAGGTTCAGGGTCCACAGGGAGTCACGCAGAGCATCTCTCCAGGGTAATCCAGCCCTCCAAAGCTCCCATTCCTCAACATGGGTCACTCACCAGTCCAGCTGCCGGAGAGAAGACTTCAAGACTTTAAATTCAAGAGGGGCCTGAGGAGAAGCTCCGTGCACTGTGCTGAGAGGCTCTGCTGTGTGCTCTCCTGCAGGCAGGACTGCACATAGAATCATAGAATCAGCTAGGTTGGAAAAGACCTTTAAGATCATTCAGTTCAACCATTACCCCAGCACTGCCAAGTCCCCACTAAAACATGTTACTGAGGGCTTTGTCTACATAGTTTCTGGACACTTCCAAGGATGGTGATTCCACCACTGCCCTGGGCAGCCTGTTCCAACACTAGACAACCCTTTCAGTGGAGGCATTTTTCCTAACATCCAATCTAAACCTCCCCTGGTGCAGCTTGAGGCCATTCCTCTTATCCTGTCTCTTGTTACTCGGGAGAAAAGACCAGCCAGCTCCTCTTTCCATCCTCCTCTCGGGTAGTTCTAGAGAGCAGTCAGGTCCCCCCCGAGCCTTCTCTACTCCAGACTAACCCCCCCCAGTTCTCCCCGCTGTTCCTCATCACCCTTGTGTTTCAGGGCCTGCACCAGCTCCATTGCCCTTCTCTGGGCCCTGTCCAGCACCTCAGTGTCTCTTTTCTAGTGAGGGGCCCAGAACTGAACACAGGATTCACCTGGACACGGCTGGGACAGGGACACCATGGCTTTCATCTCCAAGAGTTCACTTCAGTCCTGGGTACAAAGAGCCACAGCAATGGGTCCATGGCTTTGTCCTCACTGGGAGTCCTGGTTTTGACTCTTTAAGGGTCCATGTGCAGAATGAGTCCAGCCCATGAGCTTGGCCAGTGGCCAATGGAGAGGAACAACACCAAGTTTAGTGATATTACTATTTGTGTTGCAAGCAAGCCAAAATATCCCTGGCCGAAGGAGCAAAGGCCCTTCCCCACCTCCCTGTCCCGCTGGAGAGCTGAGCATCGCCCTCCAGGGCTGAAGCAGAGTTGGGAGCCTTCCCCATGGGGGAACTGGCCCGTGTGTTACCACCAAGGGCTGAATCATGGTATTGCAGCCGCTCTTTCAACATACAGAACAGATTTGGCAACCCCGTGGGCTATTAATAGGGCTGTGCTGTTTTCCCTGGGCCCCATGCAGTCCTGGATGAGTGTGGGAGAGCAAAGCAAACTCTAAGGGAGGTGAAGCACTGAGTTTACCTAAGGAGAGGTCAGGCGAGGCGGGAAATAACCTTCTGGAGAGCAGGAAGCAGAGCAGTGCCCTCTCCCACCTTATCGCTTCTCGTCCCCATGCCAGTTCTGACGAGCCAAGAGGGAACAATGAACAATGGACCCAGTAATGTGGCGACAGGGGACGTGCCACATTCAATCCCTTCCCAGCCCCTCGGAGGGAAAGACATTGTGAAGGAATTGCCATGGGATGGTCCACTGTGGTTGTTGGTCTTTGACTTGGCCCACTGCGCGTTACAGTCACCCTGATGGGCCAGTGCCATGAGCAGTGAGATCCCTGTGTGGACACCTACATCACCCACCTTTGGGACAGAGCAGGGTGCTGTAGCCATGGATGTAGTCTCAAAAGGCGATGTTAGAGGTGGAGCAACTCTGTTGGGAATGGAAAGTACAGAGAGAGGGCATTCAATGAGGAGCTGGTTTGGGCTCTTTATCCTGGCTTCATCCTAATCCATGGATGGAGCCAGAGGTCACCTAGAGGTTCAACCCCTGAGCATGCTGAGCACGGGACGGAGACCCCATCACAGCTGCCCTGTAGGCAGCATGTGGTTAGGTGCTGCAGGTACCTGCCCTGGGCCTGCACCATGAGCACGCTGTATTTTTGGCAATGGAATCGTCCGGCGGAAGAGCCAGCCAGCCCGCTCAGCCGCCACCCCTTATCTCACAGCCCAGCTCCATCCTGCCCTTGCGCCCTCCCTTCCCCAGCACAGCTCCTCTGCCACCTCCAGCTGTGCCAATACGGCACTGACCACTTCCCGGCCAACATCTGTCTGCCTGTGTCTCCAGATTCCCTCCTGGCTGCTCCTCAACACTGCAGCCTCTGCTCCTGCCCCAAATCAGCTGGGATTGCATGGGCTTGGGAAGCTGGCCTGGGTCAGGGGCAGGGGGACCTGCTGGAAATGACAGATCACCCCAGGCATTGCTGAGCCATGGGACCCTTCTCCCATCCCCTTGGGCAATGCCAAGGGCACAGGGATCATAGTCCCAGGGTAGCAGGATGGTTTGCACCACCCTGGTAAAATTGGATGCTTCCAAGGGTGGTCTGAGGTCTGGCCATCAGCCAGCCCAAGGTGATTTGAGAAAGCCTTGGCCAGAGACCAGCCTCACCCAGCAGCACAGGGCAAACGGCCTCTGGTCACTGCTGGCAGGACCCTGTGGCAAAGGAGGGTGCCCAGTGGCAGGGATCATGGCCAAGCTGTGCTGGAGAGGAACCTGCCCTGCTTGGTGGCAGCAAGAAAAGCATCTCTGCCAGGCTGAAGCACCAAATGGGATGGAGTGAATGGTGCCAACCATCCCCCAGCCCTGCCAGACCCCTGTCCCCATGCAGCATCAGGCACTGATGAGCCCAAGGGACACCAGCCAGCCCACCAGGTCTTGTCCTGCTTCACATCCTGGCAGCACTGCCAGGAACTGCCGGCACAGCAGCTGCCTGCGCACAGGCAGAAGCCTCCTTCCTATGGCCCCACTCCTGCCTTGCAGCATCTCCCTCCCGGGGGCAATAGCCTCTCCTGTCTCCTCCCTGCCACAGCCTTCTCTTCCGCCATCCTGCAGCTGTACGCGGCAGAGTCAGACGAGAGCCTGGCCACAGAGTGAGGCTTTACCAGGAGGGACTGCGGCCATCATGGCCCAGGGCAGGCTGAGAACAGCCAATTTGGAAATCCACCTTCCACTGCAAGGACTCGTCTTTCCCCACCCTCATTTTGCTCAAAGGGTGGAAAAGCTGGGAGAAACGCTGTGATTGCTTCCCGATGTCCCATCGTCTGGAGAGTGCCCATTGGTGGGAGCATGCCAGCTCCTGAGCCAGCTGGCTCCAAATGCCCGAGGGCAGCAGGCAGCATGGGAACCTCCATCCCTCAGCCAGGTCCCCTGGGCTGCTGTGCTGTTCAATCCACCACCCCTTGGCACAACCACGCAGCAGGCACCTCCATAACGCTTTCTCTGAAAGTTCTCTAAACATGGAAAACACATCGTGCACCCTTAATGTCCCCTCTGCCCTGCAGCCAGCACTGCTGCTGCAAGCCTTCCTTCCTCCTAACCGATGGCGATGGCTCTGCAGAACTCATCAAGCATGGCAGATGAGCAGCCAGACCACAGCACATGGAGAATTTCCTATTGTTTCAGACAGTAATATAAACTGTTTTGCTCTCCAGGACAAGCATATAATCCCTTTCTTTTCTGGAGTATCATCATTTTATTTTGTGATCAAGCACCAACATTTAAAGACTCCCTGAAACGTTTTCAAAGTGCATGAAGTACATACAAATGTCCACATTTGTATGTGGACATTTGGCACAGTCCTGAAATAAAGCACCATCAAAAGAAGAGTTTGGTCTGAAGCTGCAAATAGTCAATACTATGTCTGTCAGGAAATTGATCAGTTCTTCAGCTCAGAGAGCACCACACCAGATGTCTTTTAGTGTTAAATGGTTGAAAAAGCAGCTTACAGCATCAGCATTCATTGTGATCTTGCCTCACTTCAGCATCAGCATGTGCTGAGACAGAGGAGTGGCGGATACACACATGGTCCCCTGGCAATCACTTTTATGCCGAGTGGTGCATGCAGGACAGCATCCTGCTCCGCAAACCCATCCCTCACAGCTGCCCCCAGGAACAGAGCTCTCCTTCCTCTGACACGCTTCTCATTCAAGGCCATAAGTACCCACTGAGTATTCCTTTCTGCACAGATCTGTCCCCAGAGCTGCAGCTATTAAAAGGTGACCTAGTGCTGAAGTTTTTCCTGCAGTGAATGAGTGTGCTGTGGGATGCAGACCACAGTCAAACTGTCCCAAATATCCCTAGCATTTTCTCCCTGTCTGTACATATCTTGGCACATACATGCCTTGACAGATTTCCCTAAGTGCCTGCTTGTGCTATGCAATGATAAAGACATTTTGTATTAAAAGAAAAAGAGCACCAACAAAATCAGAACCAGGCTCAAGCACCCTGATGTGGACCAGGATGCGACCCATACCCATGCTCACATTCCACAGCTCCAGCAAACACAGCTGCCAACCCAGTTTGATGCTAGCAGCAGGGAGACATAGACATGGTGACCTTCCCGTCACTGCAGGTGCCTGCAGCTCAGGGCTCCTGGCATCCCCAAGCCCAGCCAGGACCCTCAAGCTGATGGATATTGATGGGGGAGGCTGAAGCCTGTAGAACTGGGACACATAGCCTTGTTCCAGCCACTGTCTCTGGGAGCAAACAGCCCCTCAGCCACCAACATCTCCATAGGCAGTCACCAGGTAATCACCCCTGATGCCCCATAACTTTGGTGGCAAGGCTCCAGCACCAGGAAACAGCACTGGGAGGGAGAGGCAGTAATTGCTGCAGCCGTAAATGAGATGTGGCACTGACCCCTAGTGACAAGCTCCTGCCCGACGCTGCACAGGAGGGCTGCAGTGGAAAAAGGATGTAGGGACAAGAAGAGTTGGGATGTGTGAACGCTCCTTGTCTTGCACAAACCCTGCTGAAGAAAGGGATCCTGCTGCAGAGATCAGCTGGCTGGGGGAGTGTTCCCATAAGGATGCATCCACCCCAGCCCATCACACCAGCCCCTCCACTCACCACACTGTGCCCAAAACAGATGGAGGTGGACTGCACTTGAGATGGAATTTATTGAAAACATCAGTAACAAGCCCAAACATCACACTTCACCTGCACCAAGTGGGAGAGCGATGCTGTAACAGCAGCACTGGGACAGGATGGGAATTGACTGACATACAGCTCATAGAGCCCAGCAGCAGAACAGTGACGGGAACCCATGGAGGATCTGTTCATGCCCTGACCTACTCCTTCCCTTGGGAATACTCAGCTGCATGGCAAGCTCCAATCTGTGTGCTACAGTTTATTATTTTAAATACATATATTTTGGCTCTAAGCCTGTCATTAGGTCCAAAAATGGTCTGTTTCAATTAAGGGCTTCAAGGAGTGCTCAGGACTAATGCTCTATTTCTGGGCATTTCAAAACACTCCCAGACATGTGGGCTGCTTGCAGGATGAGAAATACAGATGTTACAGTGGTCTCAGAAGTTCCTTACCATGAATTTTCCCCCTCCCCAGTAACTTCAGAACCATAAGGAGGAGGATCTGACCCTCCTGGCACATCTCAGTAGTGCTGTGGAAGGGAGCAGATGTCTATTGAAGGGGGTGGGAAGATTGCCATGCCATGGGTGGGATCACACAAAGCTTCCCCCAAAACATGCCTCCCCAGCCCACATCCCATGCTGGCCTGCATGCTCAGGTACTCCAGCAAGGAATGACAGAACTGTTGCTGTCCTCAGGAGATGGACAGAGGCTGGAAAGCCACCCACCTAGATATGGACATGAAGCAGCTCCATCCCACCTCGGAAGGGTCTGTCCCCAGCACAGCCAGCCCGGCCCTTCATCTGCCTCTCCTTGTTTCCAAAGTGCTGGGCTTTCTGCAAACCTCACTCCCTGCATATCCCCGCTCAGTAGGCACCAACCTCGCTGCTGTTACCAAGAGCAAAGAAAAATCCAGGCTGCAAATAACCCCCTGGGCTTGTAACCAGGAAAATGCCAGCACTGAGCAAAGCCATATTCCAACCTTCCTGCCCTTGGGATTTGCTGGTGGCTTTTTGTCCCAGCTATTCATGGCTGTTGTGACGATTTGAGCTCCAGCCTTCGTAATAACACTGCTTTAACCAGGTACTTCTCTTATCCTTGAGGATGAACATGCTCACAAATGCAGCTCACAAGTCAGGTGTGAACACAAGTGGGTGCCAGTTTAAGCAGCCCTGGAGAGTGGTGGGCACGCTTTCCCTCCCAGCTCCACACCGCTATTTGAGAGCAGGACTTGCCAACACAGGAGTAGAGCTGCTGCTGCAACTGGGAGGACAGAAATGTGCTTTTAATCCTGGAATCACTCACCCTTCCTGCGTGGGGGCAACCAAAGCACCTATGTGCCAGACAGAAACTGCAGAGCAGGGCTCCGCTGATTTGACTTTTCCAGTGTAGTTTGCTGTGCAGAAGAGCCTACAGCATGCGGTGAACTTCCCCATCTCTCCCCCAGCTATGGGGAGGGCCGAGCTTCCCCACAGCAACTCTCCTTGCAGATCTGCTCTCATTGCTCGTTGTGAAATACAATCCCAACAGCAGGCCAAGGAGGTCCAGTGTGTGGGGTGTATGGACACATTCCTGACATCAGAAATCACAGCCACTGGACAGTGACCAGCACACTGCAGCTGGGAGCTCACACTGAGACTTAGGGGCTGTTCCATCCCTTCACCATTAATTTACAGCTAAAATCACTTCTCTCCTTGATGTAAAGGCTCACACAGGGCTGAGAAAGCTAGAGGATTTTCTGGGCACCATCCCACATCTTTCACTGCCCTGGGCAGAGTTATGCCCAGCTCTCAGAGCTCGCTGTGTCTCCTGCCCTGCTTCTCCCTTGCCGCCAGCCTCGGGGCTGTCCCACGCAGGTCCCTCCCAGGGGACACCACTTTCTCTGCATTGGTCTCCTGGGATGGCTCATCCTGGGTGGCTGTGTCCCCTCCTGCGCTTTCAGGTGGGTGCTGTTCCAGTGTGTCACTGTGGTGGTGGGACGTGTGGAGGGGGAGCTCAGGCATGGCGGTCTCCATCATCTGAAGGAAGTCATAAGCAGGAAGAGGTGGTTTCCAGTCTTCCTCAGACAAGGTACCTGAAAGCAAATACAGTCCCATGTTAGTAAGTCAAAGAGGTATTCAGCTCCACACCACAGACATTTCCCTTTCAAAGGAATTACAGCTTTCTTTTTTGCCATCCAAGTGAATGCAAAATTAAAGACTGTTTCTTAAAGATCACCCTCTTTCCTCCAAAACTCATACCACCACCCAAATTAAACCAGCCTGAGGTGCATTAATATTTCCTGGAGCTGGTCAAGCCTCTGTTCCTGAAGGCTGTGGGGGTCTTTCTGTCCTCAGACACCCCCACTACAAAGGTCACACTGGGTCCACCAATGGTGGATGTTTCATTCAGGCCCCAGATAAAGTGTGTCAGTGGCTGTGCTTTACTGAGACATCATCAGGAGTGAGGAGACTGCTGTCTACACGAGGAGGAAGTGGTCCCGTTATGTGAGGATACTCTTTGATTTGTGCTTTTAAGATTGATCACACAGTTCATAGCACTTAAAAGCCTGAGGAAGGAGGCTGTGATGGCCGGAAGTGCCCTTGGCCATGCAGTGAGATGCTCAGCCATTAGCTCACCCCACTGACACCCCCAAAACTAAGGTTCCTACGTAGAGAACTACATGACAGCCAGGTGCTTTTAGCAGTGGCAGTGGGGAGGATGGCTGGCTCATATGGTTCTCTCAGCAACTACTGGGTCAGAAATGGTACTTTCATCTCTAGTAAGAGCCTATACACATTCTACCCCCACCACGTTGATGCCAGCTTTTGGAAATACTTGCTTTGAAAGGCTCATTTTAAAATACACAAAGATCAAATGGAGTCACCCCATTGCCTTTTCAGAGCCTGGAGCAGGCTGGCAGCTGGCAATTCCCAAGATCCCTGTAGCATCTCATGGCTACACACTACACAAGGAAAGCATATCTGTACTGCCTTCCTCCAAAGTTTCAGCAGCCTGATCAAAGCAGGAGGGTTGCAGTAAAATGCTACATGGTACAAGCCAACCCTTCATGTCCCAAAGAACACAGCAAAGCATCAGCTTACTTGTCCTTTGCTGTCCAAAAAAATGTTGGAAGGGGCCTAAAGAGCAGCCATCTCTTATGCTGACAACTGGGAACTGAGAGACTTTCTATTAGCAAGCTGTAGTTTGGGTCTGTTCACAGCAACTGCAGAGCACAGCCAAGGATAATTGGGGATTATCATGGGGAAGAGATCTCAATTCAGAACTATTCATGCTTGGCTCTGAACATTAAACAGTCCCCAAGCAAACTTGTGAGTGTGGGTATTCTCTTCTGGCCGGACTATTTGTACTTCTCCAGCTCAAACTAGCACAGCTAGTTTTTCCATCATTAAATTCCAGGGAAGACAATTTATTGCACGTAGCATCTTCTCATAAACAGACCGGAGCTAACAGTGCGTGCTTAGGAACATTACAAACGTGTGCCTACTTACTGCTGGGAATCTCCAGTCCTGCTTTTAGCTTCTCCAGCCAAGACAAGATGTTCATTTCAGCAATGGACTGCTCTGATGGGAACTTGAATACATGACCCCCATCATGAAGGTTCACCCAGATGAGAACAGGCAGTGAAGGCATGGTGGCAAAGTATGCCTTTAGGATGCCGCGTCCCACTGGAGTCTTTTTCCTGCTGGGAAGAGGAGATTCAACTTGCTCACCAGTGGTTTGGCAGCACAACAGGACTGAGAGCCAAGCAAGCACCAAAGCCCTGGGGCCACATCCAGCAAAGCACACAATTTTGCCTGTGGGATAGCTGTAGAAGCTCACCACACTATTTATAATCACAATGCCTTAAGCAAGCTATTAGGGTCCAATGTAGAGGGAGCGGACAGCAGATTGGGAGTTTAAAGAAAACTTCAAGCAGGAGGAGCTGAGGCAAACTCTGTGAAAGGATGTGAAATGTTCTCCACCTTCAGTTTTAAAGAACATGTGAGGCAGGAGTGGGACAGGTCCTGCAGCCCGCCATGGTTAGCCTGTTTGCAGGCAGAGCTACCAGCTTCCTCCAGCCCAGCTGTGCCACTGCAGCAAGACCACAGTGGGTGGAAAAGCAGGAGCCGACGCAGAGGGCTGTGCTCAGGTGGTCAGCCCTCACACAGCTGATGAGCGCTTCCTCAAACACAAGGAGCTGGGACAGCAGCTTCCCCAGGTGACACAGAGCCAAAGAGGATACTGAGGTGGAAGGGACAGCAAGCCCACAAAGGTGCTGAGTGCTTCCGGAGCTATTTTCAGGCTGACAGTGATGCTTGAGATCTGAGCTGGCTCTCACCATGGGAATGCGGTCCTCTGTCTTAGGACCATCCTATTCTTCCCAAGCCAATGGCCATATTCTGCCCTCTTTTGTGGCAATGCCCCTTTGCTCTGACAGAGAACAGCTCTTTCTTTCTCAGGAAGGGAGATAAAAGGCAGATGTGTAGGTGGGGAAGTTCCAGAGGCTCTCGTTTCTTGTGCATTACTGGCAAACAAATTGCCTTCTCTTTGAAAACATGTGGATTCCCCGTTAGCTAAACTTCAGCCCACGCTGTGAGGCGCTTCCCAGACTTCAAAGCACGGTATGATTAAGACAGTGAGGTGTCTCCGGGCTTGGGCAAAACAAACAGAGGCTAAAAATTGAAAACACAACTAGGGAGGCGAGGATTGAAAAATCCCCTCTCCTCCAACTGTCTATTTCTTAGCTCCGGGATTCATTTTGTTTCTTGAATATTTCAAAGTTTGCCTTATGGAGCTTCTTCTGGCTGGCCCTTCTGAAAACTTCCTTTCCCCCAGTCAACAATCACTACTTGCCCTATTGTGCTTCCTTCTATTTGCCAGTGGAAAATCACCATAAGACACTCCAGAAAGGCAAATTTACCATTTTCTCCCACATGCAACAGGAATATAAACAAGACCAGAGCCAGGGTCAAGCTACTATGCGATATCTTTGAGACCATTTTACTCTACTGCAAATTACTTCTGCAATCAATTAAACATTTATTAATTTTACTTTGTCATGTGATTTTGCAGCTGCCCAGAACACATACTGAATCACTGCTAAATGATTTGACCTCCCAACTCGTGATGAGTTCAGACCAAATAATCACATTACCAGCTAGTGCTTTCAGTAATTGCAGACTCATTTTTTTCTTGCCCTGAAAGGCTGAAAGTGAGCTAATGGAAAGAGGAAAAGAGAGTTTTACACACTCACAAGTTCAACCAGCAAGCCACAAACACTTGCTGAGGTCTTCCTTTTGCCAGCTTCAGCATTTCCTCACTTTCCATTTGGCCGATGTCACCATCACTGAACAAAATGAGGAAGGGCTTTCTGAGTTGCAAGTAGTGGGGTAGATTTTGCACGGTGATTTCTGGCTGCAAAACATTAAAACAAGAAGTTGGGGTTTATGGAGAGGAGAGTACAGGTCAAAATTAAACTTTCTGTCCTTACACGAGGGGTGCAGGGGTAAGCAAGGATGTAGTGCCCATGTTGAACACAAGTAGCTTAAAAACAAATATGAGTGCTGCAATATTGGTGCATGCTGGAGATGACTACCCCCAACCATGCTCGTTGCAAGTCAAGTCTGTATGAGCAAGCTGTGGACTCCAAGATGAAGGTGTGTGAGCAGAGAAGGCAGCAGCAAGGCCAGCTCAGACCAGCTCCATGTCTTATGCTATGGCTATAACCAGCCTCTGAAAGGCATGTGCTAGAGGCAGGGAGCAGACCCTGCAAGAGGCCAACCCATCACAGCAGGGGGTATGTGACTATGAGCATAAGCCAGTCAGTTGACTCCCAGGGTCTCCTCACACAAGACCACACAGCAAACAGCAGATTTCTGTCCAGACTGTCTGATCCTAGCCATAAAACTTAAAAACAAACGTAACTCAGCACGACAGAAATAATAAGCAACCATATTTATTTTGCCCAGCTCCACACTATAATCAGTTCTACTGCAAATGACCGCAATGGGAAAAGGACACTTTCTTTTTTCTTTTACTTACAAAAATGTCCAGCAATTCATATCTGATCATCTGCACCATGTCCTGTGCGCTCTGTTTGGATAAAGTGATGCTTTCCACGCTCTGACCTCTGCCCCTGGCAAGGAGGAGAGCTGGGGGAGACACTGCATATTTACCGGATCTGAAAAAGAGGAACGGGGAGAAATAAGGCCAGTGTGTTCCCTTGTCCCCTTCTGAAACAAGCACCTACCCTAAGACACTAAATGCACATACACACACAGAGGATTTTCTTCTGCAAAAAGACATCAGCAGCTAAATAATGGGGAAAATCCAAACCACCACCAACTAAACTACGTTTTGGTGCTTCTCTTTTGTTTTCACACCTAAGTTAGGTGGTCCAAATACCCACTCAATGCTTTACCTCCCAAGCCAAAGCAAACAGACAGTCTTTGACTCCATCCAAGGGACACCAACCTACATAAAATAAGCTCCAGAAGATCTGATTCTTGGCTTGGTGAACACGGGTAATTTTGCTGAAATCCAGCTCCATGTTAGAGCAACACACATATATTCAAGGAGAACTCAGCTCATCCTTTGTTCCCCGATGTTCTTCTGGTACAAGGGTTCAAGGGCATTTAAAGAGAAGCTGAGAAGGTGGAAAGAGTGAAAAAAGGAGAAGTCTGAGCAACGAAAGGGCAGGGGGTACACCCAGAAGGGAGAGCGATTTTCTGCAAGTCTGAGGAACTTCAGTCCTGAAGGCTCCAGATGTCAGTGTCCAGAGGAAGGGCACAATGGAGAAAACAGCTGCCTCAACATTTTTTGTGGGGGCATCTGTAGTTTGTTTGTCAAAGGCCTCTGGTAATTTTTCAAAAGCTGTGATACCAGAATTGCTGGGGAAGTGAGTGAGAGGAAAGGACATTTTAGGCTGGGGAGGTGGGAAGGTGGAAAGCTTTTGATTTCCTGTTCAAAAGTAATCCAGTTCATCTCTCTTCTTTTTTCTCCATACATGAAGAATGCAACACAGACTCAGTTTACTGCAAAGGCAGCTCTTAGAGAAGTCGTATTACAACCACCATGCTCTTCCCACCATGGTTTGCCCAGGCAAATTCATTTCAGACACCTATTTCAGCAGTTCTGAATGGGATGGAGATTCCTTCAATTATGCTTTAAAAACCTCAGTGTCAAGTGGTTTAGGTCAGCAATGACAAAGCAAGTGAAGGGAGCTGCAGATGGTCCATTTTCATGATGTTCAGCTCATACACAGGCCTTTCTGTTCCTCTATCACAGCATTTATCTGTCTGGAGATAAGAACGCTTACTAGAAATTTCTAAGGGACATCCCAGATCTGCACTGATGTCTTGGAAAAGAGCAGCAGTAATGAACAACCATGCACTTTCCTGAGGCCTTCAAATGTTGTGAATCCATTGCTAAACTGTTCTTGGATTTATCTGAGCCATTTCAGCTTTTTAAGTTTATCTTTGTAAATCCAGCCCTGAGCTAAACTTTCCCCTTTCTGTTTGGACTCCCAGGTTCTGCTGCTCAAAGAAATTGAGCCTCACACCTCTGGTCATATCTGAGAATCCTCTGAGCTATTAAGAAGATCCTTAACTTTCCTCTCTGTTGTTTTTCAAACTAACCTGTATTTGCCATTGATTAAGAATGGTAAAACCCTTGGCAAAAAACCCAACAAACCATAAAAAGACAACAGGGATTTTGGATTTCTCAAACTTCCACATGTTTTAAAGAGACTCTGGCTTGAACATGTCTCAGAGGAGGTAAGGACTCTTGCTCCCTATGTGTAATACATCAGCTTGTTCAGCAGCCTTGGACAAGGAAGTTTTTCATATACCACCAGAAAAACAACGAATTCCCTACCTCATAGCTAGAGTGCACGCTGAAATCACTTCTCATCTTATTGGTACTGGTTGCTTGTATTGTTGCTTACAACAGCTTTCTATTTATATAGTAGAGACATTTGATGGGTAATATGAGACTTGCATTAAAATCAAAAACATCTGCAAACAAATACTTGGCAGGAATCTACGGCATCTGAATATGTGAGAAATAAATAAAGACTTCATGCAAACCGTTTCTTCCTTAACACTTCTTTTTTCACTAGTTACCAACCAAGCAGGTGTTTGCTGAGCAAACAGTTCTGCTAACAACATGCTTTGTATACTTTGTATACCTTTTTCTCTGGGAACAGAGGACTCAGCTCTCCATGACCAGGGAGCCACAAATATTTCCTCCTTGAGCATTTAGCAGAAGAATAGTTTTTCTTTGCTTAAGAAGGGAAGTGAGCCTGGCTCTTGCATAAGGAATTCCTGTAAGTGTTTACTTTCTACTTACAGTTGAGAAGATGACCAGCAACAGTAGCTTCACCTACAAATCACAGCCAAAATCCAAACTTGGCAGAACGAGTATCAATAGAAACTGTATTAAATATTCCAACTAAAACAGAAGCATGCTGCAGACTGTGGCTGGAGCACAAGGACGGAGGTATATTCTTGCATCTGTCATTGCTGAGAGAACACCCTGCCCTCCTTTGCTTGCTTAAGTTCTATCTGCTGGGTTGAGATCCTTAAGGGATAAAAGTCTTTTAGCCTGAAGGGGGTCAGGTTTTTCATCCTGATGCTGCTGGTTGTGACTTCTTGACCTGACATTGCCCAGTGGTCTCCCACCCCAACACTGAACAAGCTTTCTAAGACCCAGCCACTGGTGCTTTGAGCACTGTTTGGTTGATACAGATGTACTACCAAGATATTTGCATTTCTATTCTCTGGGCACACCACAAAATGCCCATATCTCATCAGATATGCAAGAGATGCACCACATCTCTAAGAAACTAATGAAAACAATTCACTCTTGCATTTCTGGCTGCTAAACCCGCACCTGGAAAACAGGCCAAGAACCTTCTGGGGCTTTTAATTCTACTTTGATAGCTAATTCCTGATGGAAATGAGATGCCAGGACAAGCTGAAGATTCTCTCTGGATCTAACTGATAAATAGGCATTGAAGCATCTCTCACAGTCTACTCCAAAGCATTTTGCCCCTTCTGGTGTGAGTCTTAATGACACAGTTAAGTGCACAGACTGATACATGTTTAGATCCCATTAGCTCAAATTTTGCTTAAGGTTAGGGCCACAATTGATACTCTTATTCAATTAGGAGCTGACCAAGAAAGCCTTGACTTTGCTGTTACCATATGTGCAGGAGGAAGGCTGCTGTATTTATCTAGCACTCTTACTGCAGAAAGGGGAGGCACCTCTCCAAAGCTCTGTCTGGAAATGGTGGTAACACCTTGCTCTTGGCAAGGAAAGGGAAATTGGCAGGCCCATGTTTCAAGGAAAAAAGTTCCATGATGAAATTAACTATTAAAGTGATAGAGGTTTGTCCTCACCCTTGGCAGCTGCAAGCATCTCACAGCCAGATTTGAGTGCCACTGGGAAGCTGGATAAGACTGAAGGGGTTTAATGCCTTTCACAGTGCTGCAGAAAGGCTGCCTGCTGCACACCAAGGAAACTCCATGGGAAGACAGCTTTTATTGTAGGGCTTCCAAACCATTTTCCAACACCGAGGCACAATGCCTTCCCCACTGCTAGCCAAGAAAGCTTGCAAGTAGTCACCAGCAGCCTCTCTTTTGGCTGCTGTTTGGCTGCTGGGGGCAGTCATCAGAGCAAGGCTCACATTTACACCTCTGGCTTTGGCAGCAATCCCCTTAAACTCCCTTTCCCTATCCCAACCTCAGCAGGCACTTTCGCAGCATCAAGACAAGGAAGAGGAGATGAGAAGGTGATGGGACTGGAAAAAGAGGAAAATCAGTAATAATTTATCACTTCTTCCTGATGGAAAGAGAAAGGCAGAACTGTTTTTTCTTCCTCACCACCAATCCTAGCTAGTCTGATCATTTTTTCAGCCTATTTTTAACTCCATAAAAGTTTGGTCCTGTTTGTATGAGGAACCTGAGATGCATGGGAGTTGGCAGGTTTGGAGGACTGAAAATACCCAGAGTGAACTGAACAGCAGGAAGGGAGATGACCATTCATTTCAAAAGGGCTAAACGAACTGACCATGGACAGGCTGCAAATCAGTGGCAGCACTGGGGTTACATCTCCCTTTGGCTGACTCTTGACCAATCTTCCTATAGGACTATGTCAATCATGGCTGTTTGAGGCTGCTGTTAAACACTCAGCATGACCAGTGACACTCACTTAGGCATTAGCTTTCCTAAACAAAGATAGGTTTGGTTTGAATTCTCCCCAAAGAAAAAGAGAAACAACTTACAAAGCCAAGGCATCATCTTCAAAATACATCCCCATCATTACATGGCCACTTAAGATGTTTCCTGCCTCTTCGAAAGCTTCCCTGGCTGTAAAACAGACGAAGATATAAAAATACACAATAGAAAGAGAAGCATCAGCTTCCTCCTGGAAACCAAATTGCTGTCTGCATACGTAACACCCTCCCACAGCAAACTGTCAGTTGGGAACACAGCTACAATTAGAGGCTCATGAGAAATGGATGCCTATCAAGGCCACAGGCTATGGGAGGAGGAGCTGGCAGAGGCCAAAAGGATCATAAGGAAAGTTCCTATTACAAGTACAGTATCTGCTCTTTAGCCACCAGCACTGAACTTCGAGGATCTGCACGACAGGGGCACTGATGGAAAATGAAATGCCTTTAAGGACTTCAAGTCCCTAAGTGTTTTTAGACACAGGAGATCAATTATATGTCTAATCTTTTAAATCTCAGTAACCTTTCGGAAATGACTGATAATGACTTAACTGGAGTAGTCCTAAAAGCCCAGCAGATAGACCACCTTCCCCACAAGTACCTTTTGGTTTTATCCAGTTCCTCAGAGCAGGCAGTGTCTGTTACAGGCATCCACATAAGACAGAAGGATCAAAAAACTAAATGCCTTGCACACACAGTCTGCCCCACTGCTTTGTGCCGCTGCTGCAGCAGGTATGAGGGTCCACCACTCACACTATGGAGATAGTGAGGTCAAGTAGAGGATGAGGAGGAAAGAACCAGGTTGGGGCTCTCTTGATCTATCACAGCTGACTCTATCTGTGCTGAGAGACTGAGCACAAAGCCCCAACCCAGTCCTTTCCTCTCCATCCTCTACTTGACTGATTCTTGGGGCTGAGTTTGCGGGCCCTGAGGGAAATGGCCAACAAAGTGGATAAGCCACTATCCAGCATATTTGAGAGGTGGTGGCAGCCCAGTGAACTTCCTACTGACTGAAAAAGGGGAAACATAACTCTGTTTTTTAAAAAGGGAAAAAAAGAAGAACTAGGGAACTACAGGCCAGTCAGTCTCACCTCTGCACCCAACAACATCATGGAGCAGAAACTCCTGGAAACTATGCTAAGGCACACGGAAAATGTGGTCATGGATGACAGCCAACATGCCCTCACTAAGGGAAAATTGTGCCTGACAAATTTGGTGGCCTTCAGCAATGGGGTTACAGCATTGGTGGATAAAGGAAGAGTGACAGATGTTATTGACCTGGATTTGTGCCAAGCATTTGAAGCCATCCTGCACAACATCCTAGTCTCTAAACTGGAGGGGCATGGATTTGACAGATGGACCACTCAGATAAGGAATTTGCTGGATGGTCACACTCAGAGTTGCAGTCAATGGCTAGATGACCAAGTGGAGATAGGTGACGAGTGGTGCTCCTCAGGGGTCAGTGTTGGGACCAGCACTGTTCAAAGTCTTGTTGGCAACATGGACAGTTGGATCCAGTGCACCCTCAGCAAGTCTGCCTATGACACCAAGCCGTGTGGTGCGGTCAACATGCTGCATGGAAGGGATGGCATCCAGAGGGACTTGGACCTAATGAAGTTCAACAAGGCCAAGTACAAGGTCCTGCACATGTGTTGGAACAATCCCCAGCAAGAATACAGGCTGGGCAGAGACTGAATTGAGAGCAGCTCTGAGGAGAAGGACTTGGAGTGTTGGTTGATGAGAAGCTTAACATGAGTCAGCAGTGTGTGCTCACAGCCCAGAAAGCCAACCGTACACTGGGCTGCATCGAACGGAGCATGGCCAGCAGATTGAGGGAGGTGATTTTCACCCTCTACTCTGCTCTGGTGTCACCCCACTTGGAGTACTATGTTTAGCTTTCGGGTCCCCCAACATAAGCAGGACATGAACCTGTCGGAACAAGTCCAGAGGAGGCCACAAAAATGCTCTGAGAGCTGGAGCTCCTCTGCTTTGGAGACAGGCTGAGAGAGCTGGGCTTGTTGAGCCTGGAGAAGAGAAGGCTCCAGGGAGACCTTACAGCAGCTTCCAGTGCCTAAAGGAGCCAACAAGAAACCTGGAGAGGGGCTTTTGACAAGGTGTGTACAGATAGGACAAGGGGGAATGGCTTTAAACTGACAGAGGGGAGATTTAGATTTGATATTAGGAAATTCTTTACTGTAAGGCTGGGATGCACCGGCACAGGGTGCCCAGAGAAGCTGTGGCTGCCCCATCCCTGGCAGTGTTCAAGGCCAGGTTGGACAGGGCTTTGAGCCACCTGGTCTGGTGGAAGGCGTCCCTGCCCATGGCAGGGGGTTGGAACTGAATGATCCGTAAGGTCCCTTCCAACCCAAACCATTCCATGACTCTATGACTCCAGATCTGGTTTATGCCCTTGTAAAACAGCCTCAGTTTTCAGCTGGAACTAAAGGAGAGACAAGCTTTGTGAGAACATGCAGCCATAGTGTGTGAGCTTGTAAAATATAGTTACTGATCAGAGATCAAAACTGATGATGCCAAAGGTGCAGTGAAAACAGGGTGGATTTCAGCAGCACCACCCTTCCCCCTTCATACTGAGCAACTGAAAACAATAAGAAAGGCTCTTTGGGCTTAAGGATAGTGAGAAACCACACTCTGAAGAAGTCAGATGTAACCCAAGAATTAAGGTTAGATTTGAGATACAGCCATGATGTATGTTGCTTTATAACTTAAGTAAGATGTCATTCAGATACTATTTTGTGTTTCCCATAAAGTTGACTGTCATATCACAATTGTTCAGCCCAAGCTCTTGGGACCTGTGACTCAGACAGCTGACAGCTGGTCACTTTTTGGTTCTTTGCCTTCTACTTTCCAGCTATACTCACAGCCATATTTTCCATTGTGTATCCCTGGAACCACAGGGACCACAAACTTTCATTTACACTATTTTCCTTTCCAAATAGAAGCTAAGATCCTTAAAGGAGCGGCCCATAGAGGGTTCAGGCATTGTAGAAAACAACACACATACGACATAGCTTGGCTGGTTCATCTTGATATGCAGAAACCACTGTTGGGTAGGTCTGATGTTGGTTTCCAGCTCTCTGTGTTTTGGTTATTTGATTTTTCAGTGCTGAAAGAAAAGCAACCCAAAGGACTGGCTGATAAAGTTCTCCAAGAACTTCACCAACAATCCTCCAACTACTGGAGAAAGGGCCATGCAAGACCATCAGCCCACCCTGTGCTAGAAGGCACTGAAGGATCCGGAAAGAGCAGGCTCAGATCCAAACTTCCTGAGAAGAGCCCTCTCCAGGTATTTAACTTAAACCCTCATTTGAGGCATAACCTCATGTTGAAGTGATGCCCTGAGACAGCGCTGGCTGCAGGAATTCTCCCTTAAATCAGGACAACCTTCAGCAGAGTCCAGACATAGTCCTTTCATTGGGGTCATTCCTGATGAGGTCTTCCCCCACCACACTTTCAGGTTTTTCTGTGTTTTGGGGACTGTGCCAGACTTGGAGCCACGTACCAGCCTTCATTTCTCATCAGCTCACAGCAATGCAGGAAATCCACCCCCAGTCCACACAGCTCCACATAGAGACACAAAGCACTTCTAAAGAAACTATTTAAATATTTCTTAGAAAATCAGTCCCCTGAGGCCACTCTTAATTTCCCACAGGGCCTGATCATATGCTGTAGCACATGCCTTGAGCTGGAATCCCAGCTGCCTTCCATGACACTGAATTGCACAAGCCCAGCTTCACTGCAGGATTTGAGAACAAGAAGGAATAAAACTGCCAGATGTGGAAGGGTCTACAGCTTCTGCACAGCTCCTGGAGGCAAGATCCGAGCTTTACCCCTTAAACCTCTAGCAGAATGCATCTCATGATCCCATGCTCTCCAGCAGCACCTGTAGCATCTTTCCATGCCTTCCTCACTTGGTTACACTGATGCTGGCAAGCCCTACAACGGTACCAGAGCTTTGCAGACCACAGGTATATTTTTAAGCATTTGCTGCACGGTTTAGAACAGTCTTACTTCCAAGTACGCTTCCAGTTTTTGCATAGCAAACAACTTGATCTCCTATAAATTCTTCTAGTTTCCAGGAAAATGCATGTTTGTTGCCCTGATAATACCATCCACCTCTTTGTAATAAATTTTCATTATGATTTTTCCAACAAGCCTCTTTTAGCTCAGACCTATTGAAGAGCTTCCCAACATAGTTATCTGATACTAAGTGTTGGAAAAAAAACAGGGCTTTATTTAACTGGACATCTTATTGCTCTGTTTCAGTTAACTAGAAATGGCAATGACATGGCCTGTTGCTGGTTCAGGATAGAGCAGGAATTCTTGTCGTGAGAAAACCACTGGAAATCCCAGATAAGTGCAGGCTGATAAGAGCAGCAATGTGGTTTCCCAGACTCTGGCCTGCTTTTGGTGCCAGAACAGCTGGCTCCAGTCTTCTGCTCCCTCAGGTCGTTCTGCATGATGCTTGAACATCTCACAGGTTACAGGCAAGGTAACCATCACAGATTTCATCTCTCTTGGCATCTGCAGCTGTTACCTCAGACTGTGGATGCCATTCCATATTGCAGACTGAGCGTGCCCTGAGGGAAGAGGCAATCTTGTGGGCTCCATACAGAAGCATCTGGAAACCTCCATGACTCTGGTTTGCATGGAACGAAATGACCAACTTATATAGAAGAAAGAGACTCAGCTCACACATCCAGACAGATCGCATCCATGAACCCACTTCGTCATCCAAGATTCTACCATGGAGCTAATCCAGGCTCCACTCCTGCAGAGTGGAATATGTGAAACAGAGAGAAGATTTTGGAGCTCAGCTGATGAAACCCAAGTTAAAATGGATTAAAGATTTTTCTGAGATCAGTAAGATTTTCTGCTATATTTAACAGATTTAGACCCTCCAAAAGCAGGCAGACGTATCAACTGCCAACTGGCTCGGTGAACACAGCTCCAGTGTTTTCTGATTGGTTTTAGACATTTTATTTTGTGCATTTAACCAAAGTTTACAGACACAGTAGAAATTCAAATGAAAAACAGGCTGAAATTTTGATCTTGAGAAAGATTGGGAAATTCTCCTTTTTCTAATGCAGCAATTCCAAGGGGGAGCTGGTAACTGAGAGACCATGGGGCTGGAAGGTCCTAGCTCTCCACTGCAGATATCATTGAAGTATGACATGATGTTCCCTTTCCAAATGGACTTTATTTCCTCTCCCTTGTTAAGATATACAGTTGTCACATGAAAAATCACCGCAGCCCTCGAGTCTATTTCCTTGACTCTCAGAAAGGTTACAGAGACTCACGAGATGCCTGACCACAGCTATGGCACGCAACAGATGACACTGGAGCAGCACCTGAGTGACTAACAGCACGCTATGCAGCAGGCACGGCTGGGAGAGCATGACTGCTCCAAGTTTCAGCCACTAGCCAGGACTATCCTGACCAAGACTACAAAGTGAGACAAATTCAAACAAGTTCAAAGCACTCCTTCCAGCAACTTTGCTTATCATTTTTAGTTGATGTTCGGCAATCTGGGGGCTGTGCCCACCTCTTTCAAAGTCCACAAGTGTACTGCATCGAGTTATTCACATTACATTCTTTCTGATGCAAGAAATTTGTATTTTAACTTATTGCTCCTTTGTTTGGTTGGGATTCTTTTAAGAAAAGGTTATGGATTGTCTGTTGGTTGCAAGGACTGGGACTACCACATTTGCAGGAGGAGGAGTCAGCAAGATAAATATCAATCCTGTATTGAAAAGGGCTTTCTTTAAGGAGGAATATGCTGTGACATGATGCACATGGACTGCAAGAAGAGGCTGATGGATGTGGGCTTGTTCAGTCAGAGGCTGAAAGCGGGTTTAATGGCAGCCTACAACTACTTTCAAGGGGGCTCATAATGAGGACAGATCCAAAATCCTAACAGTAAGGTGCAGGAGATACAACAGGAAAAACAAATACAAAATTGTGGCTTGGTAAGTGCAGACAGGACATCTGTAAATACTCTTTCAGAGAAAGGTCAGAAAATGAAACCCAGAGGAACTTCCAAGCACCTGGAATCACACCTTTCCCCTCAGGAATGAAGCTGAGTGCTTAATCCACAAATTCCATACTAACCTTCACTTGTGGCTGTCCTAAATACTCCTAGAAGCGCAGTGTGGTGATAGGATGACAGCTCAGATGGAAACTTGCCTCTTAAATATCCTTCTGCTTCATCAATTGTCGCAAGCTTCAGAGGGCTGGAAACTCGGCTCCTGCAGAAAGGCAGAGAAACAACATGGGCTGCCACCTTCTTCTTTTTTGGGATGAAGAGACAAAAGGGCAACCTCAATCCAGCAATGCCCCAACACAACATGACGACTGCTATGCCTCATTAGAGACAAAAATCAGTTTTCTGGGAAGGAAATCAATGCCTAGAAACAGAAAGGCACTGGAGCTGGTTATGGGGAAGAGAGAAAGAGCCCTGAGCCAAATTGGTTGCCCTCAGATCTTTGGGATTCCCATTCTGTCCAAGAACAGCTATTCCCTGACATGGAAAAGCACAAAAAGTTACTAAGCTCATTTCCAAAGCAGGTCTACAATCAGATCTGACATTATTTTTCCAAAAAAGATTTCCATTACACAGGCTGTGAAGTATGCAGAACATCATCTAGCAGATGTGCCAGTCTTACTATGTTGAGACTCATTAACAGACACTTACAGCATGATGAAACTGGTCAGTTCTTTGGTTCCCCACATGCCATTGTACATCACTGATCTCTTTCCCTTCTCGTAAATCTTAATGGTAGGGAACTGAGTGACATTCTCTTCTGTGCAAATGCCAGGCCAGTCCCAGCAGTTTACCCGAGAAAGTAAAATCCCCTGAGTTCCTAGAGTGGAAAACAAATAAGTTTAAATAATATTAAAAAATAATAGTTTTAAAAAAGGAAAAGAAAAATAAATGGTTGAAAAAAAAGTGCTTTTTATCAGCTGCTTTGAATATTATCACATATATTTGTATTAACATTGCCAGAACTCCTATTTGCTTTGGCATGCATCCTACTGAGCTGGATCCTAGCACACGGAGCGAGTGCAGGTGGGCTAACACTGAGAAATTGCTGCACCATTCCTGGAGTCAAACGCTGCTTTGTGTGGGCAGAATGTCAAAACCCAGCCCAGAATACACAATCCCTTTGAGTACGGGCTCTCTACCTCTTGAAACCACTCATGGATATGCCTTACACTTTTGAGTGTAAAAGTAGCTATTTCCAGCCTGTGAATGTACTAAATACCCCCGTTTGATTGATCCAAACAACAGATCAGGGAGAGAATAAACTCAAGGAAGTGGTACGTTGCACTTCTCAGAAACAAATTTCCAGAGACATTCACATCTAACTGGTTATTCAAAGGGATACCGTGAAACCCTAAGGCAATTGTCCAAGAGCATAAAAGGCAGCAAGAAAAGGTACTGGAAATATTTAGGAATAAGGCCAAGACAAAGAAACCATGCAGGCACTCACTTACAGGAAAAAGGGAAGATAAAGCTGGCATGGAGGAGGCTGATGCATTCAATGCTTTTCACTTATTAAGGTGCCTAGTATTGAAAAGCATCTGTAGTACTTAAAGCATGAAGCCAAATACACAAGGAACCATTAAAGGTGAGGAAAGCAAGATGTAGTAGATGTAGTACAGGCTAGCAGTTCAACGGCATTCACCCTATCCTACCCACGCCAGCTCCTCATCTCCAAAACACTAGCATGTACCTTTAAGGCCATAAGGGATGCCATATGTAAAGGAAAGGAAGAGCACTTGGGAATTACAGAGCAGCCAGTCCAACTTTAGATTCTGGAAAAGTACAAAAAAAGCTTTTTATGGGTCTCACCGAAGTGATTATCTCAAGTGATTTGCAAGCAGCAAAACAAATGAAGGGTGGTTCTCTGCATGCTCCCTGTGAGCCCAGGACACTCCAGCATGTTGTTATCAGCCTTTCTTTCATCTGCAGGCTGGGCAAAGACCAGTACACACTGCTGCTGCTCCATGGCTGAGCCTGTGCTAAGCTGGCAGGTGAACCATCACCAGCTTCTCCAGCTACCTTGGTGGCCAGCTTCGCCTAACCTGCCTCCTACCTATTTGCAGGCTTGACCAAGGACAGCAGGTTGCATATGGTCCTCAGGCCATATCATCCATACCCACTGCAGGAATGCTGTATCTCAGAAATCTTCACGCCTTCCCTAAATTTGTTTGAACAGGATTCAACAGTTAGATGGGAAAGATGGGATGAAGCCTAGAGACAAGTACACACATGGAGGTAGACCATCGCAAAGTGTCCTTCAGAAACAAGGGTAAGGGCATGTGATGAGGATTTCTCAAGAGTAGAGCAGAACAAAACAGCCAAGCTTTGTTCTCTGTCTGTCTTAGGTTTGATTCTGATCACTATTTTCATTACAGGCCTGGCTGATGGAATAAAACACACACACTGCAAATGATCCCAAAGCCAGAGGGGCAGAAAGTAATTTCAAGGGCAAAATGTATCAACAGCAGTGCTCTGTAATGAGAAGCAGGATGCACAGATATCATCAGTGCTGCAGAAGAGGGCAAAGCTCATTCTGGGATGAACTCTCAACAACATCTACAAGACATGGGAGGAAAACAATGTTCTGTGCCACTGAGACCTCTGCAGAGCCCAGCAAGTCAGGCTGGGACACGTGTTTTTAGAAAGGCTCAAGCAGATGTGACAGACCCTGAAGAGGTTTGGAAGATGGCCTCCTGAGGAAAAACCCAAAGAACTATGTTTCTTTTGATTGGAAAGAAAGAAACAACAAAATAGGTAGTCTGCTCTGGAAGTGACACTGAGATGACTCACTGTTGCCAGCTGGGCAAGCACAAGCAACAACCCATTCCCAGGCAGGGAGTTTTGCCCTCATACTGAAACAAGCTCCTGAGAACCAAGCACAGCTGAGGCTTTTTGGCAGAGAAGCTGTGGAAGGGTTTAAATCACAGGTTAGAAACACGCCTGCCAGGGATGGGCAAGGCATCTCCACAGACAAGAATGAAGGCAGAGATGACCTTAGCACGTGTTCCTATCCCTATGTCCTTGTCATCCTACTGGTCCATTTTCTGCAACCCTCATTTTAGGACCTGCTTTGCAGCTCACGTGAGGAGTTTGCTGCTGTTCTGCCTTGTGTCAAACTCGTGTATAGACAAAGCAAGCAGCAGCACAGAGTTAAGGGTCTGCAATTCCACTCAGTCAGGAGCTGTCAAAACACTCCATGAGAGCAGAAATGGTTTGTGTCATTCTCCAGACTCTGAAATAACATCTCAAATTAAAAGCCCCTGGATTTATTTCACACCTCTGATCCAGTATAGCTGGTTCTCCTCATTTCTTAACATATATCTTGTGTGTTGCCCAACTCTGAAAAATAGTGACATGGAAATAGGGCTTTGATGTCCAGTAAAAATTGAGTTGCAAGGCTGCTTTAAGGTCCCTCAAATATGAGTTTAATTATTTGTATACAACCTCGAGGGATTATGTACCAAAAGTGCTCCAAAGGAGCCCCATCTGGCCTGAGGAACACTTTGTACAAGATGATTGCTCTCCATCCCAATCTGCACCATATTATTAATTACTGAATGAGCAGCAGTTTCAGCAGCTGAGTTACACAGCAACAGATTGTTCAGCCCTGGCGTCATTACTGGATGGGAAGAAAGGTGAAAGAGGAACAAAAGATCCTACTGTTCTGTGCATTCAGGTGCTACTAAAACCAGCAACAGTGACAACCTTTGTCCTAGGGGTCTTAAAAAAACAGAACAAGACAAATTTCATCAGTGCTATAGGGAACAAGAAAAGAAAAGAATCTCTTAAACTTCTAATCCTTTTGAGGGCAGGACTGACATTAGAAACAGGTCTCTTGAAGAGCTGGTCCAAAGGCTACAGCATGAAAGAGAAATAAGTTATGCTTGAAATGCTGCACTTCAATAGGAGGAATCCAATATATGGACTGGGAAACAACTACTCAGAGAGCATCATACAATGGACTCCTAAATCCTTACTTCAGATTTAACTTCCATGAATACACACTGCTGAATCACACATTCTCATGCCTTTGAACTACAACTTCAGACCCCTGTCTTTGGAAGTCATTGGTCAGAAAGACTCCACAAGCACAAGAGAGGGAAGCGGAACTGTTTTTCATCACTATTGGTTTTTTTCAGATATTGGTTTCCTCTCTTCTTTGCAAAAAAAAAATGCTAAGAAATGCTCAGCACTGTCTCACCTTCACATCCTGTTTTCTTGTCGCAGGGTTGCTGCTTCCAAAAATTCACATCTTGTAAAAGAAAACAATAGCTGCAGCAGTTAGCCCCAGCAGCAGTGAGGATGGCATGCTCTTGCAGCAAGAGCAGAAAATGTGCTCAGTTCAGCAAGCCAGAGATGCTTTTTCTCTTGCTAGACTGGATCTCTCAACAAAAGGAGAACACTTAGGCTATAAACTTAATTTTGTGATGAACCACTGAACATCTGTTCCTGGATGAGTCATGGAGTCATTCCAATCTTCAACCTCCTCTGTTCTATCGCGCTTAATCTCATATGGCCCATCCTCAGGGCCATTTTGCATATAGAATTGGCATCAAAAGTGGCACCCGGTTCTGCAACCCGAAATGTGCCTCTAGAATGGGTGATTCATGCCTCAGACAGCTGGTCGTGGCTTCTCAGCCCTTAGGAAGAATGCTCCACCTCAGAGAACAGATAGGAATACAAACACTTCTTGGGGAGCTGAGATTCCAAAGCCAGACCCCATGTTTTATTCTCAGTCCTGGATAGTTCAAGATCTTCCTCATGGACCTTGCACTGCCATATCTTCCCTCATCCTGGCCATAACTGAGGGACAGCCAGCCTTCTAGTTCTTCTAGTTCCCCTGGTAACCCACCTGTGACTCAGGCTTCCTCAGCAGCAGAGACCAAGGATCTCCAGATCTACTAGTGCAGCTGTTCTCCATCCTCTCCAAGGCCACAATCCAGAAAGCAGACTGGAGTCATTCTACAGGTCATATCTGGCCTGGGATTCTTTGGTGGGTACTGATTACAGATGAAAAGCCCTGACCCCAATCAGTTCATAATCTCTGTTGAGAATCTGCCTGTGGCTGCTTCCATGCACCGAGATTGTTATCAATGGTGAAAGACTGGCTGTACAGAATCAGCCAAGGTTTGACCACTGGCTCAGGAAGAAACAGGGTTTCATCCACTGACTCTCCCAGGTTGCTCCTCTAGCTGTTCTGATTGCTGGAGAGCCTTTAAGAAACCCCAAACCATGAACAACTGTAACATCTCTAACAACAACAACCCTCCCCAAGCTTTCCTGTTTACTCCTTGGATCTCAGTCCAGATCAAAGCTGCGGGTGACCTTCCCTTGATGCAAACTATGAATGCAGAACCACTTCCATCTAAACCACAGCTTCTGTCTGCAGTGCTCCCAGGATGAATTCTTCCAAGCAACTCCTAGTGCATCTGCTTCCCAGAAAGCTGTCTGGATCCTCTGCAGGCTCTACACAAGTCCCCACTGCTGAGAACTTAGCCCCAGTACTGCTTGCACTCTGCAGGACATGGTGCCAGGTTCCTGGGGAGTGCCATCACTAGGAGAAATGAACCCTAATGACAATAAACAAATAGAAGGCACCAGCCACCTACAGCGGTGCAAAAACAGCCCTCACCCAGATCCATATGACTTCTGCACTGTGCCGTAGTGAGTCTGGGATGAAGCCATCTCAATATCCCCTGCAGCCAGCAGAAAAAAGAGGCACCTCTGGAAGAGTTTTTAGCCCATGTGAAGGATGGTGAATTTGCACAAAGAACCCACCTGTGCCCGTTAACCACAGCAAGGGATGAGGCTGAAGACTTAAGTGAAACTGAACTGAGGCTTACACTGCTCAGAAACCGCTCAGAGGCTCCTGAAGGATCACTCCCTCCTGGCTTTACTACCAGGCTACTTGATGTGTGCTGCCTTTAAATGTTGCTGATTCTTTTACGAGTTGTTTATGGAGTTCTGTGGCTGCCTGTGAGAATTCCCATGTAAATAAGCCAGTCTCTGCGCCCTGAAGGCATCACCATTGTAAATTCTTCCTCTGACACCATCCTGCCCCAGTGGATCTGGGCCTGCCCACACCTGTCTGTCACACTTTCCACCAATACCAGGGTTTACTGTTCCTTTTCAGATCAAGTACTCCCAAGGACAGAAGATCTGATCTGCCACCCAGCACATTGATTTGCTGTGCACCATGTAGTCCATGCCCTTGGTCTATACAGGCAACAGGTGCTCTGCTCTGGTCCTCCCCATGCTCGGGCATTCATCACACAGGTGACACATCAGCATCACCATCATTCACCGCACTGTCACTGTGCCCACCAACACCATTATCATCACCACCATTACCATCATCCATCAAGCTGTCACTGTGCTCACCAAGATCAACATCTTGGCTGCAAGGCAGTTGGGCAGCTGGTGTGTACCAGTTTACACCAACAATATAAGACAACGGAAGAAGGCTGCATCCCCAGTCCTGTAACTTCATAAAGGCATATAAACCATAAAGATTCCTAAATAAGAAACAAAGCAAAAAGAAACTAAGCAACCTGATGTGGATATGCCTTCTTTGAGTCTGAGAGGAAAAAATTAGTATATTCTGGGTGAGGGAGGGAGTTATCATCAATATCCTTCCAGTCTTCTGGTTCCTACTACCAGGGCAGTAGGCTGTAAAGCACTCAGACCTGTGGCACCTTACCTTCCAGGTGATCAGCCACCTCTGTGTAAGACCTGAGCACTGCCAGGGACACTGCCTCCCCTGAAACACAGGACACAGCTCTGAAGGGTTTATAGGTGACAGACCAGCCCCATCTTGCTCTCTGACAATGTTACAGTACAATTCTCTGCATCCTAACATTCTTCAATATCTTAAAGATTTCAAAGAAATATGGAAAATTGGATTTTATGCTTCTGCAAAGCACAGAGCAAGCAGGTTATTTAGGCTATCCCATAATACCACAATGTCCTCTCCTGTCCTACATTTGGACCCTGTAAAATGAAGGTAAAAAACCTATGAACATTGGTAATTTCTATACTGAGAGATACTGTCTTCACACATTATCAGTCAGCGAGAAGAACTGATTTAATCTGATTGTTCAGTGGGGAGGCCTATGGGGCTGGATGCAGCACTTATCATTTAAACCTGCCTACAGGATTACCGTAGTATGGAAAGCACAGTGAGCAGTGTAAGCACAGAGAAACGACACCAGACCACACCTCATACTCACAGCTGGCATAAAACAGCACCACTGTCAGGGCAGTCTCCAAGAGAGCAGAGTGGAAGGTCTCCTCTGTCAGGACACAGATCTGCTCCAGGGGCAGCTCTCGCTTCTTGTCCCTGGAAACTGCTTCCACCACTTCATCATCCTGAATATCTGTAAGGGACCCACAGCTATGCATGAACACAGGTACATGCACAGGGCAGAGGGAACTGCAGCCCCCTGTGCCACCCAAGCTGTGCATTTTCCTAAGCCAGCCCTTTTCAGCAGCAACATGGTCACTGTCGGCAAATAACTGTCTCATACAGGGGAGTGGAGACACAACACAAGTACAAACTCATCAAAAGGCACTCATGCCATTTCACAGCAGGTGTGCCCTGTGATTTGAACACTATTCTTCCATCATGTTGGCTCCTTTAGGATCCTGTGCCACTTTCTTCTAAAACAAAACAATTTTTCTATTGAAAACAATGCATTTTCATGGACGTGCTGCAAGGGTCAGTGTTTTCTCCCTGGGGAAAGCAAGCCTGGAACAGCTTACAAAAAAATGTATCTCAAACCTTTCTAAAGGGACTGATAATTGAGGCTCTTCTGATGCTTGAAAAGAAGGCAGTGCTGGGTGCACTTTAACCCCTCACACCTCTAAAGCTGAATGCATTTAAAGCAGAAGCACCCGTGTCCCTCATGCAGCACTTCTGCAACTGTTCCTCTGACAACTGCTGATTTTCCTCCCTGGTGTTTCCTCTAAAAATTATGCCTGTCTGTCAGGAAACTCAAGAGATCTGCAGAGAATGAAAGAGCCACTTGTACAACCATGATGCGACTGTGACGGTTTGCCTGGGATGTGCAAAAGTGTTCTCTAATGCTTCAACGTATGCCTGCACGTATATAGCAGATGCTGATGCATGTCCTATCTGATGATAATCAGCTTTCCGTTGTTTAGGTGCACACCTTGGTTGTTATTCTCTTTTTCATCCTCATCTTCCTCTTCCTCCTCATCCTCCTGGATTTGTTTGATTTTGTTCTTATCTTTCACCAGGGTTATAACTTCATCAGTGTCTTCCAAGAGCAAGTATTTGATTGGCACTCCCTAAGGAAAACAGAATAAATCAGTGGGAGCAAAACATCACCCTCTGCCTATTCTGTCCACATACCAAACTCAAGGCTGATGGGGCACCGTCACCAAACTCTTTTTTTGGAGGGTATTTACAGATTCCTAAAGCTGTCAAACAGGGGAGGACCTGGGGTGTGATTTTTTTGCCCAATTTCACCTGTGCATGAGTTTTTCTCACTCCAGACCAATGTTTCCTTGCAAGGAAGTGCTTGTGGCTGTGTGGGATCCTGTGCCTGGAGAAGTGAAAGTGAACACTCACTCCACCTCCAAGCATCTTAAACTTAGATCCACTTCTGCAAGAAAAAGCCCAGTGGCGAAACAGTGAAGGAGAGCAGGGAGGTAGAGAGTCCACTCAGCTGTCCCCAGTCTAGAGGAGTCAGGTTGGGTCAGAGCAGCCCATCACAGCCTGGGAAACTGGCACAAAAAGTCTTTTATCTCATGGAGCTCAACAAAGAAGAGTGCTCCCAAGTGTACAGGGGCTGCCAACCCATGGAAAGAAAACATCAAGATGTATTTCTCGGAAATGAGACCTTGTCAGCTTAAAATCAGTTCTGGCACTGTCTCGGCAAAAGGCACTTCAGAGAAAAGGAATTTTGTCCTGAACTGAGAGAAACGACAAACTGCTGGCACCTCCCATTGGCTCTAAGTGAAGAAACACAACATGCACATCTCTCACCAGGACATGGGAAGCCCTCAGGGGATGCTCAGGTTCAGGTCTGATCCTGCATCTCTGCAATCACAAGTGTGACAGTTCAGGTAACCCGGGGCAACATGTGCTCCTTGGCATTTGTCAGCACCGAATTCCATCTTGCCTCACAAGCTGGGTCAGGTCCCTCCACAGTTTAGCTTGTCTTGATCAACCTCATTTAGCTTACACCTGGCCCTTTCCCCAGATCCCGGCCAGAGGCATTCAGTTACACCAGTTCAGCACAGACCTTTGGTTGTTTGCACTCAGTTTCACACATTTCCTCTCCTGTCTTTCAAATGCCTTTGTTAAAGGGGCAAGACCCTTTAGAAGTCTAAAGGAATTTGCACTTGGACTACTATATTAAGTAGTTCACAAACTTGTGTTACCTTAAGGGAGGTGTAATGAAAATGTCACCCTATGTTTTGAGACCAAAGTAAACTCAGTATCTTATATTAACCAGCACACACAATTGCTCTGCAGTACCAAACTCAGGCTGTTCCAAACACGTGTGCATCCAGGGAAAGACACTTCCCTGTGAGCTTCTGGGAAGGCTGTCAAGTAACCACAGAGCCGAGCAACACCCAACACCTCTCAAGAGCACCATGCCTAGATGGGGAAATAGGAGCTGTACAATAAAGAAATCCAGCATCTGACCTCATCTGGTGTCTTGAGCGCAACGTTTGTCCGGCGCAGAACATTCAAACCTACAATGTCCCTTCCAAAACAAAAAGTGAGTATTAGATGGTGTGACATGCAAGGTCACCCCCTCTGCTCAGCCTGCCTGGCTGGCAAGCCCACCTTCCTCAGCAGCACCACATCCTCACAGAGTCATGCTTTCAGGCTGCCCCAAGAACTTGCAGGAACCCAGAATCAATGCCAAGAGGGGAGAAATAGGCTTCAAGTGACCTTCTGGTGGGACTGTGCTGCATAATTTCACAAGGAGCTTGGATTCCCTTTCTGTGATTTTGGTCTTTACTCACACACTAGTGACCACATCCCACTGCAGCTGCTCTGCTGGTGGACACCAGCTCATGCATAAATGCAGCCAAGAAATGCCTCCATACAGAGAGGGTACCACTGCAGCAGAAAGCTTTAATAAGAGAGCCCACACCCATCCTTCCTCTATCTCTTCCCGTTTGCACAGCTGCCAGGAGACAGATCCAAAGACTGCAACCATGCCTTCAGGGACTGCACATTTCCTTTGGCAAGACACCATGGAAGCATCTGCAAACAAGCCAGTCTCGTGTGTGCAGGCTGCTCCTGAGCCCAGGGAGCAGAAATAAGTAACTGGTGACCAACCGCAGAGGAACCCAGCCCTGCACAGCACTGCTGCCCCAAGGCTAGCCACAAGCCTGCTCCCCAGGAGGACAGGAGATACACGTCATGATCCAGCTCTGAGAGCCCTCATTGACTGAGGAGGCATCAGTGAGTGGAGGCACTCACAGCATCCCAGCACCCAACATTCACAGTCCACCTTCTTTACTGGATCTCCTTCTGCCCTTAATTTGAGGGCAAGATACAAGCCTTCCATCGGCGCTAAGTTCCCTTTCCAAAATCTCTCTTAGTCTGATTGTTCTCCACTTCTAAATCAGCAAGAGACTCAAATGTTTTTACGCTTCCAGCCAGTCTGAAACCAAATTAATCTGACTCTGGACCAGTCCTTAAACATGCAGGATACACAGCCTAGTGTGGTGGCCTGGCCTTGCCTGAGTGCCCGATGCCCACCAAGCTCCTCTATCACAAATCATGCAAACTCGGTACACCTAGTTTTACTGCCTCTCATCCAAATGTGAATAAATGACTAACACCCTGGTGTTGGGGTAACCGAGCTCTGAAACACCACAATAAGCAAGGAGATCCCCAAAATACCTGAGAGCAAATACCTGGACAAAAGGGCAACTCCTGCTTTCCCCAAGAGCTCCCAGGCCACAAACTCTGCTGTCCTCCTGTCAGCCTCGTAGGTCTCTTTCTGGCTGAGGATGAACACAAGTGGTAGCCCAAGCTGTAAGTGAACGGTAGAAACCTTCTCTGGGTCCTCAGCAACCTCTGTCTGGAGAAGAGACATGGTTACACTGCAGCACATCTCCACACCAATGAAGGTACCTCAGTTCTTCCGCACAGCCCAAGCCACCATATGTTCCCTAGCCACAAAAACGAGACTCTTGAGAAAACGCCTTCAATCCCGATTCTAGAATATCCATCGCAGCAGAACCCACACAGCCCCAGTTAAACTGTTCCAACCTGTCATGACCCTCCCTGTTAAAACCCTGGGTTTTATTATGCATATTCTTTGTGACTTGGGAATTCCAGATGTCAAATCTCCATTATTTTTTATTTACCTCTCATCCATTCCCCCAGGCAGTCTGAAAACCCCAGCTGCAACATGCAACAGTTGGCATCCTCTCCCTTCCTGCCTTGGACATGCTGCTTCATGAACTGCCTTCCCTCCTTGGGCCTAGCCAGGAGGCTGGCTGAAAAAGGCACTTCCCAGGTCACTTACCCTTCCTTTTGGATGGGCAAAGATCTCACAGTGGAGACTGGAGGCCTGCTGAAGTTCACTGCCTCATGGGAATAGAAGATAGGAGAGAGCCTCCTGTCCCTTGTGCTCAGCAAGGAGTGACTTATATAGAGCTCCCTAGGGTGCTGAGCATCCTGTGGGGAGCCTAGAGGAGTGGCTAAGGACTTTGGGTTTGTCTAGTTTGGAGAGAAGGAGGCTGAGCGGTGACCTCATTGTTCTCTACAGCTTCCTGAGAACGGGATGTGGAGAGGGAGGCGCTGATCTCTTCTTTCCCGTATACAGAGACTGAACATGTGGGAACTGTTCAAAGCCGCACCCGGGTGATTTAGAGTGGACATTAGAAAGCATTTCTTTACAAAGAGGGTGGTCAAAAAATGGAACAAGCTACCTAGAGAGGCAGTTGATGCACCAAGCCTGTCTGTGTTTAAGAAGCATCTGCACAATGCCCTAAATAACACGCTTTAGCCAGCCCTGAAGTGGAGAGGCAGTGGTACTAGATCATCATTGTAGGTCTCTTCCAACTGAAATTTTCTATTCTATTTTATTCTGTTCTGTTCCATTCCATTCCAGCAAAGTCCAAGGTATCTCCACCCCATTCCCACTCATGGTGCCTACAGACAACTACAGAGGCACACACTGATGCCAGGGCTCTGCAAAGATCCAAGCAAGCTGTGCAGTGCAATAGAGTGTTGGTCTTATCCAGCCCCATGCCTGTTCCTTGCTTGGACCCAACCTGGGAGCTTTGCAATTAACTTCATGGGGGATGGGCAGATTCTCATGCTCAGCCTTGCCCTCTGCTCACACCTCCCTCATCCTCAAATCCATCTCAGCTTCCCTCATGCCCACAGCCCAGGTGGCTCCTCTTTCCCAGTCATACCACCAGTGGAGCCCCCATGAGCTTGAGATGCCTGTGGATGTTGAGCATTGTCAGAGCTTGCTCCATGGCTGTCCTCCTGCAGGGCTGTGCTGGGTCTGTTGCCCGCTGACAGTGGCAGAACACCAGACAGGCAGATGACACATCATGCTCATCACTGCTGAGAGAAAAAGCAAAATCCATGCTGAGCTAGGCATCCACCACAGGGTTTTAAAATGCTCTGACAGAATGACTATGTTTGCTGGCATGTTTTATAGGGCAGATGATCCTCAAGTTCAGGGTTTGGCAGGCTTGTGCGACCTCTTCAAAAGCCCTGCTACTGACACGTACAACTGTGTTTTGGTGCCTTTCATAACTGTGCTGAACATCTAATGAAGACCCTGGCTCACCAGGCATAAGTGATCTCAACCCCGTAACAGCTGGCCCAGCTTGAGATGGACACAAATCAAGCTATTTTCATGCCACTGCAATGGAGACCCTGGCAGGAGGAGAAGAGCTGAAGCCTACATATTTTTCTCATGTCCTTTTCCTCACCAATGACACATAGGGAATATTCTGGTGTTGGTCTGTGGGTTAACTTTAGGAAGCCATGTTCCTTTTCCTATGGCACACATTCCCCACCTCTAAAACTACGATCACCTTCTTTGTAAAGGGATTTTTGGTCTTTCTATGGAAGAGCAGACTGTAGTATTAAGATCCCAAAGCCTGCTGCCTCGGTTGACTGAAAGCCATTCACACTGGTGAAGGTACCACCATTTCATCAGCTAAAGACATGGCCCCCTGGTGTCCTCTTTGCTTCAAGAATGAAGTCAATTCCTGTCCAAATGACAAGCGTGCCATCTAGTGGCACACACGAAATGTTTTCCCCGATGATCCTTGCAAGAACAGGAAGGCAGCGCGGGAAGGATCACTTTCAGTGCCTGCCTTGGTGTCATCTATGAGAGCAGGCAAATTGCTATATAAATGCTTTGCTGAAGATATCATATGCTATGTGATATTTCCACCTTCCTCTCTCTCAGTTTTCCGATTGCAGTATGTCACATCAGAAACACACTGCGTTGAAGGATCTGCCCTTTTAATGCAGGTCCCGCATGGAAAGTGGATGGCCTAAGCTGGCTAGGTCCAGTGAAGACATCGGGTGGGAATCCCCGAATACATGAGCAGTGTCTCATGCAGCTGCAGAACTCTCCTCTGCCAAAAGTTGCTGAGATAAAAAAGTAAAAATGTGTTTAAAAAATTCTGGTGGCTGTTAACACCATAATACAGGTTCAGCTCCCACCTCTGAGAGTCCTGAAACCACTAACTGCCAGAAGATGGGAGGCTGTAGGCAACACACATCCACTTCATCCACAACGAAAGAGGGTAGATTTAGATTAGATATTAGTAAGAAACTCTGCTTTGAGGGCAGTGAGGTGCTGATACAGGTTGCCCAGAGAAACTGTGGCTGCTCCATCTCTGGCAGTGTTCAAGGCCAGGCTGGACAGAGCTTTGAGCAACCTGGTCTTGTGGAAGGTGTCCCTGCCTGTGCAAGTGGGGTTGGAACTGGATGGTCTCTAAGGACACTTCCAACACAATCTATTTATTGATTCTGTGATTTCCTTATACCCCTTGGAAAGCACCTATGGCCACTGCAGAAGCAAGGTATGGAACTGGATGGGCTTTGCTCCAACCCACTGCATCAGATTTTACCCTTCTTGGCTGGCCAGACTTGATCATCAAAACAGAAGGCCACATGTATAAGCCCTCCTGAAAACAGTGAGGTTTGACCATGGAAAGGAGAGAGTTGGCTCTTCTACATAATCCCATTCAATGGACAGTCACAAATGACATGGCTAGTCCAAATCCAGGAACACAGGCAGCAGCTGGTTTTGGAAAAGCAAAATAGATCTCACTGTACACCCCTGGCATAACATCCCAATACCAGATTTGACCTGGAAATCTGAGAAACCAAGAGTAGAGCAGCTCTATCTGAAGGGTGTGTCTGGACATACCTACTGTCTTTCAACAGCGTTGCCTCAGTTGTCAAAACAAACTGGTAGACAGTCCCATAGACAAAAGCCACCTCCATTACGGCTCTGTGCTCTGGAAAGAGAGAGGCAAGATGAACTCATGTCGGCTCCCTCCAGATCTCCATCTTCATCCTTCCCAGTTGTAAGTACCAATGCCCAGGCTTTCAGAAACTCCGTAAAAAGTTATATACAGTAACTGGAGCTGGATCCAGTTGCTGATCCCCAGTAAACAAAAACGGTGCATATGAATCTGCCTATGGGTTTATTTATTTTTCAAGACAGCAACCGCTGGCTTTCTTTTCCTCTCCAGCCCATATCTGAAAGTTTATGCTCCCAGCAAAACTTTTCTGGTGCAACTGATCCCTTTGGAAACATAGCAAAACATGCAGAGGTGGAGAACTTGTGCCTAGGTGGCCCTTCCAGGTTTTCTTGATGCTCCATTTTCAGGATTTTGGTTCAGAAAGCCAGCTCCCTTACACCTTAGTAAAAAATGCTCTGTAAGGAGAGCAAGGGTAAAATAATCAGTGTTAATACCTGCTGTCCCAGTAGCTGGTACATAGGCAAAGACCATGTTCGTCTTCCCTTTCAAGGCATTTTCAATGTTCTGAAGATCTGCCAGTGTTTCAACGTATTTAACTTCATTAAAGAGCAGGGCACTGAGGAATCAGAGAAAACCCATTAGCAACTATTTTAAGAGCAAATTTGCAGCCATCTAACTGTGATGGGTTAAACAAGGTAAAATTCCAGCTTCTTGCTGGCAGATTGAAGATTCACAGCCAAATATAGTTGCCCAGATGTGTGCTGGTGAGTCATCTCAAGGGCAAAGATTTAAAAAGGTCAAACCACACCAAAGGGACAAGCAGCTTTCTGCTTGGCTGAGAGCCGCCTCTGGAATACATAGGGCTTGTATTTATGCAAAACTTCATATCAACAAGTGAAAATGGAAAGTAAACAGATTTCACAGGGATGCTTCTGGTCTGTACTTACAACAAAACGTTAGCAACAATGGAGTCCATGTCAAACAAGGCATCCGTGGGGAACTCTCTGATCAGCATGTTACCTCTATGGAGGAGAAAAGAAGAGTATTACCAAAGCAACTATGAAAGATCAGCAACATGTACTAACATGATTTTCACTCTGCTGAATGCCTTCAGGTGTTTGCTGGCAGGTGTGGCTGGAAAGAAAACATCAGGGTTGAATGGGAGGATTTGGTAGGATTAGGCTGGTCCAGCTGTCACTACTGTTTCATTCAGCTTCTGGGGCCCCTTCAGGAGAAGCACAGACTGACAGAAGGTCTCTATAATACCAAGCACCACCCTGTAGATCCTCGCCAGCAGAGGAAAAGTCCCTGTGGGTCATGTACAACAGTTAATGAAAACTGTGCTGATACATGGAGAAGCTTCCAGCTGATCAACCCATGGAGACCAAGAGCTAACCCTTCACATTGAGGGCAGACAAGCTAACTATACAGACAGGAAGAGCAACAAGGAATGTTTCTTTCTAGGACTAGACCCAAAACCTAGTGCTTTGAGCATAACTCTGGAGGACCTGGTGGTTGGAGGCTGCCAGAAAGTTGATGTCATTGCTGTCTTCATGGCTCCTCTCCTCCTCTACAGACATCTCTGATCATTGACAGCATGTCCTCCGAACACTTGCACTGGAAAGCAATCACAGTGTGGTGCCCAGATAGCCCCCTCACCTGAACAGGTATGCTTTCCTTAATGCATTTTCTTTTCCACAATATCTTGACACATCCTCTTTGGGACAATTAACCTAGACATTGAAAGCATGTAATTAGACATTCAGCTCCACAAATCCACAAATGACTATAAACACATAGCATTACACAGTTTTTTCCCATTCAGGAGTGTAAATACAGCCTTTCCAAACCTACTGGGAGAGAAAATACAATAAAATGGAATCCAGAGACAGGTATTGGAGTTTGCATTTCAGTTCTCCAGCTCAGCCTGCCTTGATTTGGGTCACTCAGGATCAGGAGATATTATGATCTGCCCAACATATTCAAAGTGACAGATTGCTGACATAAATATAAGCATTTCTTATAATCTAATTACACTTGTCTGAATTTGTAATTCCCTCACCTAAATCTGCACAAAGCTTCAGCTAAAAACCCCTTTATACAAAATACATATTGCACTGAATTGAAAAGAAGTGAACTGCCCCCATCCATACAATCATAGAATCATAGAATAGTTAGGGTTGGAAAGGACCTTAAGATCATCAAGTTCCAACCCCCTCTGCCATGGGCATGCCATCATTCTCTGCAGTTTTAGCTGGCAGGAGGGAGCTATGGAAGGAGTTGGGCATGTCCCACCAGAGTGAGACAAGTGTGCTGATGCCCTCCTGTGCAATACACTGGGGATCATACTCTTCCTTGTGCCATGCCCATGGGTACACAGCAATGACCAGGCAACTCCATATGCCCCATGCAGCTGCTGGGAGGCCAGATTAGTCCAGACAACTAAGCCTGTTATGTGGAGTGCCCAAGAAAAAGACCAACCTGCAGGAAAAATGGCCCTAAAGCCAGGAATGCAATTCAAAGTGCACAGGTTCATCTACTGAGACTGAACTGGGAGGCCAGGAGGAGCTCAGGGCTGCCCCTGCCTGACCTACAGCACTGCCAGTCCTCTGCTTTGTGGGGTTTAGAGACACAGGCAGAACATCAACCCTCTCCAGAACATGGGAACCTGTCTGTGGTTTGCAGGCAGAAGGTGCGATGCAACTCACAAGCAGCTGAGCTAAGGCCAAGGCAAGAAATGAAATGAGATGCCCTGGTCTGCTTTCTTGTGGAGTCAGCCCCCAAGGTGGCTCTGTCCACCTCACAGGAAGCCCTGCAGTAATTATCTGCAGAAATGGCCTGCCCTTCCCCTCATCTCAGTTTACCTTCACCACTGAAATGCCATAGTCCTGGAGAGCCTCAGCTGAGTTCTCAATCTGCTCCAAGAAGGGCTGGGCACCAGGTGAAACTGAAACAGGAAAAAAACCCCTGTTTTCTATCTCTTCCGCTTACAGGTGAGTCAGATGAGAGTACCTTCAGGGCAAGCACTGTCTGTACTCTGTCATGGTAACAGCATGCTAAGGCCCCCATGCAAAAATCCCTGGGACATCTGAGCACACCTGAGCAGAGCAAACAGGGAGCTGTGGCACACTGCCAGCAGAGATGCCTGCAGGGATATGGCTGGGGGAGAAAGAGGGACTGGGAATGGTTCTGAGTGCTGCTTCAAGACCTCAGAGTCAAGAGCACTCTCCTGCCATGCACTGAGACACTGCTTGACACAATATGGTCTGGCCCTTACTCCAAGAATAAGGTGTTTCCTAAAACAAAACTAATTACAGACAACAACATGAACACCTGCAGTCTCCCCTCTCCTTTGTAACACACCCAGCCTCTCAGTGCTGGCATGGAGCTGTGACTGTTTCAGCCCACAGCGATGTCTCTGGGAAACCATATCTGGGAGTCATGGAGGAGCAGAAAAAGAAGAGTGAGGCTAAGGGTCGTCTTCTAATTCATGACAGCACTTAGTTCCCCCGCATGCAAGGAATCCTCCTTTCCCTGGGAGGTACCATGGAAGAGAAACATGGCCCCTTTCGGGGACAGCTCCTTAGGAGGCTGGGTTTCTCTTCCCAGCCTTTTTCTTTTCTGGTACCTCCAGAAAAGTAATGAAGAGGTCTGAAGGAGTGTGCCTGAGAAGACAGCCAGGAAAGATCCCACCCCAAGAGGCCCATCAGCAGCACTTGGAGCCATGCAAAGACAGGTTTGCCAGCTGAGCTTGAAGAGGTCTTCAAAATCAGATTTAAAAATCTCAAGAATTGCTTCTTCACTGTTCCACTTACACACCCTCATACAGGCCTTTGCTGAAAACCCAGGCTGATATAAATGCATGCTATTAAAATACGTACCATTATGGCTGAAATAAGCCAGGGACGCTCTGCCGGCTTGCAAGGCACTGAAATACCGCTGGGGGCTCAGCTCCTGCAGCACCCTCGCACTTCCATTCGTTGGGATGGAGGAAGCACAAAAGAGCAGGAAAGAGAAGGAAGAAACCCATCTGTCCTTTTGGGCTGACATGACTGTTATCAGCTACAGGCACGGAACAGTGACAACCGAGAAAAAGAAATAAACAAATAAATATTATGCATATACACGTACAAAACCATATCTATTATCCATATGGACACATATATATGAGAGTCTGTCTGTTCTGGTTAAGTGCAGCGTGACTGCAATTCCTAGACTTGACATAAACATCTCAAGGACAACAAGAATTAGTGACTAGAACGGCAGGTGATCCAAACAGCTGTAAAGATGACAGCAAAGGCTATTCTCTGTCCTCTGAGCAGTATCTGTAAGTGCCTGGACCCTTACTGCTTTCAGTTTAGGGCTGGTTTTCTTCCTTCTTTTTTTCTTCTTTTGAATCAAACAGAAATTACATGTACAGGCAGAAAACAGTGACAGCATCTTATGAAAGAAAACCCACCCAAACAGCCTCAATTCTTGCTAAAAAGCTTTGAGGATGCCACTAGCATTCTAAGTGCCACTGAAAGAGGTGTTCCCAAAAGGACAGGCCACATTGCTCACTTCAGATGATGCCAAATGATGTGGGGAGATGCAAGAGCCCTTCCCCAGCTCTCTGCCACTTGGGGTTTCAGCTACATCAAATGGGAGAGGGATTTGTGCAAACTCCTTGGACTTGTGTGAAATAACGTGAGAAATTAGAGACCATCCCTCCACCCACAGATCCTCAAAGTTATGTTACAGTATTAAGGCAATTTCAGGGTAAAATGCAGCTGCAATTTAAAGGATGGAATGCAGTTGATATGCACAGAACCCACCTGGTGATAGTTGCCCAGGCAACCCTTCGACCTTGGCATATGCTGAGATAAACTTAATGGAGTGGAGCAGAGGGAAGACACCGTGGCCAGGCTCTGCTATACTCCCTGCAGGTGTGGGAACTGAAGACACCATGTACTGATAACCACCTTGCAGCTGACCAAAAAGGAAGCTATACTTTTATTGTAAAGCAAGATTTCTAGAGCCACTCCAGCTCCATAGGCACATACTCAAACTCCATGGCGATATAAAGTTAAAATGTCAGAGCCACATTCAGTTACAGCTCCATAGGCATACAGTTGAGAAACTGAAACTTGTATTACTATGAAAAAGCCTGGACAGATTATAAGGATATCTTACAGGGTCAGGACACCTGAGAAATAAGAATGGTTTATGAGGAGAACTGATAGCCAGAGAAGCTTTGGCCTTGTGTAGGTGGACTAAGAAAAACAGAACTGAGGAAAACAGGACTGAGAAAAACAAGACTAACAAACCTCTAATCAGGAAAGACTGTCCTTGAAGTCTGCTACATCCTGGACAATTGTCAAAATGTGGTTTCAGGAGTCAGCAAAACATGATTAGGGTGTCCTTTGGGTGAACTGTCCTCATTATACTCTAATACTAAAAATCACACCCACAGGTCAAAAGACCCCTGACACTTCCCTGAGTGTGTACAGTGAGGCAATTAGTTATGTAGCCTTATGCAAACTAGCTCATCAATTGGTAAATGGTGGAAGGATTACAGGAAGTTACTAATTTGAATAAAATTGTACAAATATACAAAACTAAGAGGGGAAAAATTAGGGAATTGTAACTGGTGGGATTGGACAGTGGGCTGAACCTGTCTTCTCCCTGTCACAGGGTCATCTACTGGGCAAGAGCTATACTTGAGCATTTAACAACTGCGTTTTAACCGGCTTTATATATGTTATTTTCATGCTTATTCTTACAGTTGGTATGTTATATTGTCAACGCGATCTTCAAACCTTAAGCTCTCATAGAATTATAACAAAAATTCTCATCTATTTTCAGTGCGTTTCCAGAAACTTAAAAATTGTCTTTAAAATTGACTTAAAAATTTTCACTCGTTGGGTGAATCTGTTACTGTAAATCCCCACTAGGACAGTTGAATCACCCTCCAATGTAGTGTGTTGCCCAGTGGAGCCCCTGGAGAGGGCTCTGTCAGGTTAACCCAGCTCCAGGGTCTCATCTTTTCTGGGACGGTAACAAACCTGTCAAGCTTACAGATGAGGTGGAGAAATTTTCCCCCTTACTGGAGTAAAGACCTCCTTAACATGACAGCTTGTCACATCTTGCTCTGTCCAGCCTTGTGTTATTCTGACATCAGTGGCATGGGAGCGAACCCTATAACCCACACAGGGCTGCAGGGCTGTCTCTTCCATGCTGGGTTTCCACCTGGAGGTGGCTAGGAAAGAAGCCAAGGAAATGTGTGAGCCAAGGAAAGACCAAGCATGTAAGTCTGCTACTGGGGTTCACCAGCAGCCCTCCCTGCCACGACTGTTTAACTCTTCTTGCTCAGATTAAGGAACTCAGGATAGCTTCACGTGGACAACCACTACCAGATGAATAGTGCATCTTCTTCTAAATTCATTTCCCTTGCTCCTTTGCAGCCTGCTCTTCAGCTATTGGTCTTTGCTGCGGGGTGTGCTGCGGCACAGCTCGTCCCTGGTCAACAAAGGCACAAAGGCAGAAGTGAAGCCATGTAGAAGTGGTCTGCTTTGCATCATGAGCTGCAGCTCTTTTCGTTAACAAACACCCCTGTGTTCATCAACTTTCATTCCCTCCAACACCCTGTCAGATGCTGTCAGCTTGCTATCACTGCTCTGTGATGAGCCCAAACTCAAATGCTCAAAAGCAGGCAAAATCCCTCTTGCCTTGCTGCAAGAATGAGAAGTTAATGACAACCAGGCACGCGCAGCCTTCACAGGCTCCCCCTCATGTAGGTGAGTTGTTTGAATCAGGCCTGAACAGCACAAAGGAGCAAAGACAGAGCTGAGAAAGCAATGATTTATTTTTGTCTTTTAATCTCATCTTCATTCTCTCCTTTCCAGCTTTGGGAAGTGCCAGGCATTTCTGGTCCTTTGCCCTCCCATCTTTTCCTCTGGCTTGCAGTGGGGACAGAGATTGGAGTGTGGAGGTGCTGTTTATTAAATGACTAATAAATGACTAATAGTTTATTGAACTTGGCTACAATAGGATGGAAAAATAAATTCAATGCTGGTATGTCGGAACCAGCCCGAGTCATATGGGAAGGGTTACTGTCAAGGAAACAAGAGGAGCAGCCTCCAACGCCGCAAAGACTTCATGGAATTACACCTGGAATTCTACCTGATCCGGCTGGGGAGAGGCTGGAGAAGCAGAAGCTCCACCTTATGCTGAATCCACATGCTGTGAGATTGCTACTCCTCTCTTTGCACCTCTCCCAAAGTCATACCTGTCTACCCCACCAGGACTCCTCACTGTTCCACCACCCTCAGCCTCGCTCCTCCCCACGCTTTGCTCACCTTTCTCACAGAAATGTGTGCTAATCCCTTCCCTCCTCATGGTCTCTCACCTCTCATTGCTCCATCCTGGCCAGCAGCTCCTCTCAGTGCCCCAACAATCCACACTGGAATAGTCAGCTTTTAGGTCATTTCCTCCGTCACCTCATTTCCATAAAGGGTAAATTAACACCGTAGGGCTGGAAACAGCCAGAACCCTTTACTGCAGCCACTTGCAGGATTACCAGAGATGTGTTAAAATACCAATGAAGTGTGAACCAGCCCTGTGTCACTGCTGGGAAACCCTTAAATCTATGGATCATGGGGCAACCCAGCACAGATGGTATACAAGACCTGGTTCATGTTTCTGCTGTCATACCTCCAAGACAGAGCCAGGCAAGGTGGTTGAAGCCAGTGCAGATGATCTAAAAGGAAACCAAATACACCAGAGACACCCAGCATGAAATTTTGTGTTGGCATAAATTGCTTACGACACATCAGTTCTGCTTGGGAATCCTGCAGCAGTAAACAAGGGCTGGGATCCTTCCATCACCACTGTGATCCCAGCTGCTTTCCCTGACACCTCGCTTCAAAAGCCCCCAGATGCCAATATTTATCACCAAGGAAGCTGCAGCCACATTTCATTCAATGAAGGGTGATGTGGGGTGGATTTTAAGGCTCTCAAGACAAGGAAGAACCACTGTCCTACTGGAATCACAGACTGCACAGCCAGCGGGTACCATCTCCATCATCCATGGGCCTCCCTGAACTCAGGAGAAACACCTGGAAACTAACCTGGACTTGGCATTTGCCAGTGATGTAAAATCCCACACACCCCTCAGCAGGGTATTTTGCTCCCAGTGATCAGTTATCTTCTTGCAAAAAAAATGGCATTTTATCAGCAAATGTTACCCAGCTGCCTCCCCTTCATTTTATCCCATTATATCTGTACCTTTCAGCCTGCAGAGCCCTGAGTTGTCAAGTTTTAACTCCCTAGGTTTAGGATGCTCCTAAATGGAGTCACTTCCACCTCTCCTGTGGTGACTGACACACATCAGGGCTTTTGTTGCAGCAGGAGTTTTTTGGCAGCATGCTCATCTGTTTTTCATGCCCTTCCAGCAGCAGTTAACCAGCATGCTGCTCTCTCAAACTTGCTGGCAGAGAGGAAACATAACAGACCCCAAATCAACGTGGGGCTGATGCAAGCCCTTAGCTGCAGTGGGCTACACTGGCTGATGCACTCTCCTCAGCATGGCTGCATGCCCCAGCACAAATACACCTCCTGTTGCTGCCGAAAAATGCAAAAAAACCCATAACTTACTGACAGAACTTATTGCACTTTGGACCCTGCACACAGGTTTCCTTTAGGGGATCCAGATAAACTCCCTGAAAAGCTCTCTGTTCCAGCCCTCCACTCTCAGATCCACATGAATCTCACCAACTGCTTGTCATGGTCTGACCAGCAAATCTTTCCCAAACACACCCTACTTGCTTGCAGCCAGCTTGTCTGAGGATGGAAGCTGTCCCAACAGCTGTATTGTCTGCAGATCTCTTTTCTCCTGAAGTAGATGATAAATTGTCTCTTCAGGGACAAAGAAAGCATCCTTGGGATCCCACTGAAGCATACGTGGATGACGGCAGTTCTCCAGTGTAAACCCACTACATGAAACTGTCACCTGTAGCCATTTCACTGCCTGAGGTTTATCCTGCAGGTTTTTAATTCATCAGAATACCAGCCCCTCGTCCCATGCCTAACAATTGTTGATGCATTCTGCTGACAACTGTTGAAATAGTGCTTAAGTTGAGCAATATTTACATCTTTCTTTTTTTCCCCCCCCGTGTGAGCTTATGTGTTAGTTTTAGGGAATACCATGGCTGCCCAGGAATAGCCTCACTTCCTTACCACCTATTGCACTAGCTTGCATATTTTTCACTACACGCTCCTCTTCCCTGCTCACCTTTGGAAAAGTGGCCAGAACCAGCCTTTTCTTAATCAGCAGACAAGCCAGGTTCATTATCACTACCTAATTTTGCTGGAACAGAACTCAACCCAGCTCCTTTCCAATTTTCCAAAGGCAAGTTCTTTGACTTAACTAACTTGAATAAGGTCAAAAAAAGCTGCAGTTACCCAGTGTTTGGAGCTGGAACAGCACCAAGACGGTTCTCTGCTACTTCAGGATGAGCCTGCAATCATGAAATCAAAATACCTGCTGGCCCTTCGCATCCACCCCTTCTACTCAGCAGCCTGCAGAAGAGCCAGGGGTTGCAACCTGCAACTGCGAGGCCCCTACAGCCACATCTCTGCAGCATCTCCTGCGGTGGCCATGATCCTGCAGCTGAAGGAAGACGTTTCCACCCACACGGACATCCCAACATGCCTCCCAACCAGGTTGCGATGCCAGGACCCACAGCAGGCGCATGCACTGCTTCCAGCCAAAAACCAGTGTGGCAAAGGTACCTATCCTGCATTTATTCACAAACACCGTTTCAAGCCGGAGCACTGCTAGGCCTTTTGTGCACAGGCAGGCACACTTTCCAACCCGCAGCATTTTAAGTACATTGCAGATTGCTGCGTAATCATCCTGCAGCGCAAATCCACCCCGGGGCAGCTCTGACACTGAAGGCACATCTGGCACACCATGTCAGACGATAATGGAGCTCTCCTCTGTGCCACGGCCTCACCCCAGCCTCTGACCCACTGCACCAGACGTGCAAATCCAGCATACAGGCCTGCAGCCAGGGGACGAGGGTGGCTACAAGGATGGCTGCGGTGAGCTGCGGGAGCAGCATCCTACAGCGCAGGGATGCTTCTTAAAGATCAGCAGAGGTGGGAAACACATTGACATCAAAGTGCATCCCAGCCTGTTGCCCAAACCTTGCTGTTTGGGTTTTTTGGCAGTGCTGTTCTCACACTGCCCAACCTCCTGCCACTTCCCAGGGAGTTTCACTTTCATTTTCACTTCTAGGTACCACTTCCCAGCATCTGGAAGCTCTGCTGTGCTTCACCTCCTAGCCAAGGCTGCAGGGGGGACATGCTGCAGCCTTCCTCTGCCCGCACCAGGAGAGAAGTGCGTTGATGCCCGTGAGCAGCAGGCCGCCCACAGCATCACCCACTGCCACTGCCCCAGTTTGGCACATCCCTGGGGACTAGGGACTAGCCCTGCAACATCCCTGGAAAGCAGCTGGCACTGGATGGACACTGCTGATCTCCCTCCAAGATGGCTTAGGGATGTCACCTACCTGGGTGTCCTGAGAACTCGGTCTGATGTCCTCGTCCCTCCACCACGGCTGCTAGCAGAGCATCGCGCACCGAGGTCTCAGAGCCCTCTGGGGGACGGCCCGGTTGTACGGCTGGAGAATCTGGGGTACAAAAATAAAGCCGATGCGTGTGTGCCAATCCGGCGGTGGGAGGTCCGAGACCTGGGCCCAGATGTCTTACAGCGGCGGTCTCCAGCCTGCCCGCCTTGCTGCTATGACTTCCGACCTCCTACAGCCATAGGGATGGCTGCCCGCAGGAAACAGCGGCCTCTGAGCTACACTCGCACATGCCCCGCACGCCCAGAGACCCAGCCTGCGCTCACTGAGGGGATGCCCTGACCCCCCCAACAGCTCCAAGGACCCCCTTTGGAAACCCTCTCCGCTTCCTCCAGGCACCCCGGACCTTCTCCCCGACGGCGCGGCAGCAACGGGCGCCCCTCCGCCGGCGGGGGAAGCGGGGCGGGAGGCGGCGCCTCCGCCCGCCCGCCGCTCCCGGGGGAGAGATGGGGCGGGAGAGCGGGTAAGGGGGATGCGGGCGGCGGCGGCAACCCAAAGAAAGAAGAGGCGAGGCGCGGGGGAGGCCGCGGATGTCACCTTGAGGCGGGCGGCCCCACCGCCCCGCCGCGCGGTTCCGCGTGGGCACCCGTTCTCGTCCCCGTATACCCCCGGGCTCCCGCCTCGGCGCAGGGCCGGGCGGCCGGCGCCCGGTGAGGCGGCGGGCTGCGGCGGTGGCGCGAAGCCTTCCCCGACGGGGCAGGAGCCCCTGGCGGGAGCCCCGCCGCCGGGCTCTGCAGCCCTCCCTCTCCTCCTTTGTCCGCGTCCCGGCGCCGGAGGTGGGGGAAGGAGGAAGAGGAGGAAGGCGCCCTCCTCGCAGCCGAGAGCTGGCCTCCCTCAGGAGGAGCACGCCTGGGGTCGCGCCCCCTCCGAGACCCGCCGCCTCCGCGGTCTTTGTTTAGGGGCGCCGCGAAGGGGCCGCGCTCGGAGGTTCCCGCAGCATCACTGGTGCGAGCGGGCGCTGCGGGGCCGGGAGCTCTCCCCGGCGGCGGCGTGGCCTAAGCCGCACCGCCCGGGAGCGTGCTTGTCGCCTTCCCCCCCCGGAGGGGTAGCGCTGGCCCCGCACGAAACCGGCAGTTAGCGCAGGATGCACGTGAGTCCGCAGCGACTTAGTCGTGTTCAGATAAAACTCGCTTTTAAGGACTCGCCTGCCCTTGCTCCCGGGTCAGTGTGGTGCCGGTGAGATCCCGTCTTTGTCTTGAGACTTCTTAGAATTTCTCTTCTTTGGAGGCCTTACTCCAGGGAAAGAGCAAAAAAAGTGAGCCTAGCCTGCAAGCACAGCACTCTTAAATGCCTGCGTTAAACAACACAGTGCTGAGGAGATGGTTTATCTTCCCATTTGTAGTGTAGTAGTTCTGTAGAATATAGTGAACCAAGCCTGCGTACGGTTTTTTCTTGAAGAGATACAGCAACGTAAAATGCCTGTAGCATGTGCAGGCTTCTTGTAAGTATCGTTATTTTATGCTTTTGTTGACGGCACAAATTAAATTTGACCTTAAATAAATACATGTTGGGAGAGAGCACCATTTCCTCAAGAGTGCAAAGGCTGAAGCTGTGTTTTGTCTGATGTGAACTACACATAAAACTGGTGTTTTCAGAACCAAGTCAGTTGCAGCTGACAGATCAAAACCTTGAACTTCAGGGATTTTAAACTTGAAGTAAATAAACATATTCTTAAATAGCTGCTTGCACAAATGAATTACTTTTCCCCATGTATCTTTGTAGGGTTTTTTTTTTGTTGTTTTTTTTCTTTTCAATGTCATAAAATCTGATGTGCTCTGGCGTGGTTGCTTGGCTTTGAGAGTTATAGAATGCAGTGACTCAGTTCGTCCTTTACAACTTTGTTCTTGAGACTTGAAGGGCGTCTAGGTGAGCATGTTTGTTTAATGCTAAGAAGTTCTGGTGGAGAGAGGCAGGCAGTGAACTTCAGTGCTTGCAAGTTTTAATGTCTTTGTTACCTCTTTTGAATTAGATGGGTGACGCATCATGAAAAAAGAAAAATCATTATATTAGCTCAAGCTTGAATTTCATGGCCCATTCTGCCATTTCTTAGCAGCTTGTTACTTCGGCAGAAGGGAGTTTTTTCTCCCTTCTTTCTTCCCTTTCCTGTTGATGATGGCTGTGCTGACTGAGTCTCCTCCCATGCACTGACTCTGGCACTTGAACACTTTTGTAAGTTGATTTAACTCACCAAAATGCCAAAAAACTAATTTTTGTTGTATTCAGTTTCTTCAGTTTCAGTAAATAAAACAGGATTTTCTTGGCTCAGATGACCTTGATGAAAAGAGAAGCTTGGGACAGAGAACAATTTCACAGAACGAGAGGGGAAAATAGGAATATTCCCTTTCAGTAGTACTGAGACTGAACCGTCTTGCTATGCATGCAAGCATGTTCTTGATGTTTGTGTTACTGCTGTGATGTAGAGTATGACCCTTGTGCTTTGCGTAGTGCTAAAAATCCAGAGAGAAAGATTGTACCACACTTAGTCTGCCCTTTGCTAATCCCAGCTTTCTGTAATTGGAACTTCTCATTCTTTTACCATTATACTCATTTGTTGTAAGATGGTTCTTTCTGTTCAACATGCCACAGAGTTGCTAGAATGCTTCTGGATGAGATCAGACATTTCTGGTATGTTCTTGTGAAAAATTTAGTAGTATAGTCATTTTCTTGGCGGATTTGGGAAGTTGTTGTAGCAGGTCCAAGATATATTGGAAACCTGAGTTGTATTTGCAGTAAAACACTCTAGTGTGGTTTTTGTATCACTGTCCCTGGTTCTATTCAGCATAAAATTGGTCCTGTTCCAGAAGCAAGAACTGACTATCACTTACTTTTACAGTGCCTTTAAAGGTGCTGCAAGAGGTTATAGTCCAAAACCTATGCCACAGGAAGGTCGTCTCCTAGGTAGTGAGTGGGCTTCTGTCACTTGTTTGGCAGGCTGGCTGTGGCATCTGGAAGGAGGTGCTTGCTTAGGTACAATTAGCTGAAGCAGTGTGTCAGGAAATAAGTTGTATTTTGGTACTTCTAAGTACCACCCTCTAAAGTGTTTCATCTTTGGTTTAGAGATTATTGA